>JAOXYD010047731.1:0-13455 GCA_028565735.1 Pinacopodium congolense | reverse complement strand
CATTTAACTTAGTTTAAAGTTTGGTTATGCTTTAAATCTAGCCAATGGGCTTTAATTTCAAGAAGGTGAGTTCTGAACTTGTAATCTTAGACCTCTAACTCTCACAAATAATCCAACTTTGTTCATGCAAGTACTGATTTATGTTATTTGTTGAATTTTCTAACAACCTAGGTAGATTTCTCATATCCTATATTATTTTTCACTCTAATCTTAGTTGATCAAGTCAAAATCAGAACTTTAAGAGATTCAATAAATAAAATTAGACCTTATTACATGCATTCGGGCTCTCCTAAAAGATTAAAACATAAATCCAAAGCTAGAAATTGGATTTCAGTACACATAATCATCAAAGCAAATAAAACATGCATCTTACACCACATACGTTGATAGATCTACGAATATAAACTAAATAAAGTAGTTCAGAAGTTAAAAAACATTTTTAGAAAGCTTTTGCATAAATCTTGAACTTCTTAACTCGATCTGGACATCAATATAGTTTCAAAATCCATAAGATCTAGCATGAAAATCGAAGGATATTCAAGAATATACATATAAGAACATGAACTTTGATTAATCTGAAAAATATGAGAATATAAGTAATGATCTAAGTTAGAAAACCCCCTATCATGGTTTAAAAGCTTAGATATATGTCTTAGAAATGTCCTCCAACAAATAGAAACTCAAAATACACTTTAAAACTTGAATTACAAGTGTTTGAAGCCTAAACTATCTAAGAAAATGTAAAAGAGAAGCAAGAGCTTCTCTATCTAGGAGTTAGATCTGAATTCTACACGTTAATTGTGTGTATCATCGTGTTTCTTCGTTGTATGTAGACTCTGGAGACTTCCCCCATGTGTTAGGAGACAGGGGAATTAATTGGAGACACGCTAGAGCAGGCAACATGGAATTTGGAGCAAAAATTGTTGACTATGGTGATCAACAGCACCCTGCCTCTCATCAACGACACCCTATTAGGGTGTCGTTAATGGTCGAATGCAGTAACCTTAAATACCCCCTTATTCTTCAATCATTGACACCTTGCTAGGGGGCTGTTGGTGGTTAGAATGAAGAGAAATTGTTGATGTTTTATCTATAATCTTCATCATTAAGCTTCATCATGCAAATTAAACATAATAAGACATAAATGTAATAATTAAATATTTAATTAGGGGTCATAATTTAAATTAACCATTAAAACTCTATTAGTTTGACCCCTAATAAGGGGATCATAAAGAGCTTGGCTACGAGCGCTTTCTAGTTCCAGTAGGAATCAAATAGTGGTTGAAGGAATTGAAGGATTTAGTCAGCCAACTCGCAGATTTGATAGCGAGCTTAGAAGTCTAAGCCTTTTCAAGCATTCTTAGCCAATCAAAGGAAGACCATGAGAGATGACATGTGCAATTTCACTAGAGGATGAAGAACAAGAAAAGCAAGAGGAGCCCATTGAGGAAAAGGAGAAGTTCTTGGAAAAGAAGGATAACGAAACACCTCATCAAGTAAGTATTACTTCTTTTAGTAATAACTAACTACATTTCTAATCCTTTTACTAGCAGGTTAGATAAAGAAGAAGAAGAAGAAGATAAGAAGAGAGAGCAAGAGAGGCAGTAGGGTCGAGAAAGAGAGGAGTTGGATTTGATCAGATGCTTCAAGGAGTTAGGCATGATCAAGCTAAAGTTCTAGGGTGATGAGCAGGATGTTGCACCTCTACACTCATCCACTCAAAGAGAGGAGTGGACGTTAGATCATGACAAGGACATAGTTCGGTTCTGCCTCATTGAAGCTATCAAACATCAGGTTGATTGTAAGCCTAATTCAAAGGAACTTCCTCCTAGCTCATCTCTAAGTTTAAGGATGCTTCCTGTCGAGCTTAAGCATACATTCGATAATGGATGATATTTAATATGCCTAGGGTCAAGTTTATGACCTTAACGAAGTTCCTGGTGGGAGGAACCCCATATATATCCTTTTATTTTTCTTGCTTTTCTCTTTTGTAAATATCTTTGGTTAGTTTGTTATGTGTGTTATATTTGTATTTTTATGTGTTTTGGGTGTAGGCGGAAGCTTCGCTACCTTATTCTTCAAGAACTAAGTTGTCATTTTTTTCTTTCAAGGTTCATAAGACCTCTTCCAAATCTAAGGGAGTACTCTTGTTCCCACTTCTTTGTTTTTTTCTACCATTTTAGGACATTATGGATAATTTCCAATTTAAGTGTGGAGGTGGGGTAAGGATGAAAATTTTTACACACTTAAAATGTTATGAGTATGATGGTTATGATTTGAATATGTTAACTTCAGATGATTTTGATCTTTAGTTATTAGTTAATTACGGTATTTTAAGACATTTGATGCTTGTAATTTGGCACATAATGATCCATTTTAGATTGATTTGTAACCTCTAATTTTTTGTTTTTCTTTTTCTCTTAAGTGCTTACATGTGTTAGTGATCTATTTGTATGATATTCATTGTTCAAGTACATTTTGTATAGTTTATCATATAAATGTTGAATGGGATATTTGAAATACTTTTTCAAAAAGAAAAATAAAAAAAAGAAAAGAAAGATAAAGATAAAGATAAAAAATAGAAAACGATAAAAAATAAAGAAAAGAAAAAGAAGAAAAGAGAAAAACATTGTTATTTTTGCTTTATTGACCAAAAAGTGTCCTTGTTTCTATTATTAAGTAATTAGTATCATTGTTTTTTTATTGTTCTATATTGGATAATTCTCACTCCACTGGCTTAAACTCAAATTCTCTAAAGTTGAAGTGACGAGTGCTACTTTTACCCATTTGAAATGGTGATCTATCCTAATTACTTGGGGTGTTCACCATAAATTGTTCACTTTCACGTCAAAAGGTTAGATGAATTTTCAAATAGACATTTCTCAAAACTCAAAACTCAAAACTCAAATCAATGTGAATTCATCCTTATTTGTTTGTTTAAATGCTTATTTTGTGTTCATATTAAATGTACATGCATAATTTATTGTTAAACACAAATAGAAAGTGAAGGGACCAGGTTTGGAAAAGAATTGGATGAAAGCAGAAATTTCTTCAACTTAGAAAATAAAAAAACAAAAAGAAAGAAAAAATAATAAGAAAAGAGAATAAAAAGGCAAGCACTTGTAAAACGCTGCCAGTTAAAGTGTTTAAGAAAACAGTAAAAACAAAGGAGCTTAAGCTGTCTAAAACGACATCTTCATAAAATTTTTAGGGAGGCAAGTTGTCCATCAAAACTGCAGTAATATGGTGTCATTCCTTATCACATGAAATGGTAACAAGAGCTTAAGAGAGGCTTGCATTTAAGGTAGCAAATTAAAACATGTAGCAACGTTTTGAATGGAGAAGCAAAGAAAGGGATAAGTGCAGCATTTTCACAAGCTTAAGGTGGAGACACATGCAGCCCTAATGTGGAGCATGACATAAAAAACAAAAGAAATATTTCAATTAGGTGTGTGCTGGGAGGGGGGGTTGAGGGCTGAAAAGCAGCATCAAAAACAAGAGAAGGAGCTCTTCTCCATTAGCTTGAATGACTTAGAGTTTCCATAGAGTGGTGGAGTCGGCTTGCAGCTTGGAAGAGGGCTCCTTGGTGGAACTGCAGCACATCCTTAGCCATCTTCTATTGGATTTATTTTGCATTAATGCACTGTACATACCTCTCTTTGCTTGGTAAACTATTTAACTTTAATTTCATTTATTTTTCACTGGTTTTGTTTACTCCATTTCCAAATGTTGTTGTCCTTATTAGTTGCATTTCATTTTTCCCTTGCTTTTAATTATGTTATCCATATGCTTGCTCATCTATCTCTTAAGCTTAATGTTTTTTTTCTTATGTATTGACCTTTAGAGTATTATGCTATTATGTTCTCTTTAGCAAGAGATAAGTTTTATTTCTTGAGTTTTCATTTATGCTTTATGCCTTTAGATAATTATGTTATTTTCTTATTCTTATGATTTTAATCATTTCATATTAATGTTTGCTCAATGTTTAGGTGCCAAAATTTTTATTTAGAGTTTTGGTTTTAGTTTAGTTTAATTAATTTTTATTTATTTAATTAATAGTTTAAGTAATTTGTGTTTGTCTTAGTTTAAGTGTTAAATTATTTTTTTCCTTTTTTCTTATCTAATTTTACATTCTTGATTTAATTTAGTTAAGTACAGTTTGTGTTTATTTAATTCGTGTGTTGCTTAACTTAAATATGTCTGGATAGGTGTTTAAAGGTTTGAAGGTATTTCATTGATTAAGGGTAGTTAATTGTGAGAATGGAGTTTGCTTTGAATTGATTTGGTGTTTTTAGGCTCGGTTGGTCTAGAATCTTTGTTAAATGTCATGAATTAGGCATTAACTTTAGCCTTGATCATCCTTTAGGTAATTTACTAACTTAAATGCTGGGATTGAGCATGTGATACGTAATTGTCCTTATTGATTAACAAAAAGTTAGAAATAGGTAAGTTAGAGTTGTTATGATACTTAACCAACTAATATAGGCTTCCATAACTTTAGGTTACACTTTATGAGCTTGTGAGTGAGAGCCCTAAGTTAGTCTTTCCTTAATACATAATGCTGTTACGCAATTAAATCTAGAGAGCTTGTTCGAGGTTGTCATATAGTTAGTGGTGTTTTTAGAGTTTGTTAGATCCACCTACTTAAGAAGAGTTGAGGGTTGTAGAACTTGTTCAAACCTATAGGCTAGCACCTTAGCTAAAGCATCTTTCATCTAGATTCAAGGATCAATAGTTATCCTAGAATCCTCGCAATACTTTTTGCCCATTTCTTTGTTTTTGTTATTTGTTCATTGTGTTTTTCTTTTTGTTTGTCCTTTTTTAAAATTTTTTTATTGAGTCTTATTTATGTTAGTTCTTCTTGCGTTCAGTGGATTTTGTTTTTGTTTTTACTTACAATATTAAAAATAACAGTACCCCCTAGCTCCATGTGAATTAGACCCTAACTCACCCTAGCTACATAGTTAGGCTTGGTTAGGTTTATTATTGATAGTATAAGACGACTTATCATAAGTCTAAATATTATTCCATTTAAAGTTTCCTAATACTAGCTATCCTTTGCATTTTATCAATAGAAATTAATGAATTAGTGCTAATTAATAATATAATCTTTTAACAAATTTACTTTATCTTATAGTCGTTAAAAATCTCTTGTATTAAGACTCAATTTTGTCAATTTAGAGTTTTTAATATTATTTTTCTTTAGAATAATGATTTCATTAAAAAAAATTTAAAAGATTAACATACTTATTATTTCTTTCGATTGATTCCATTTATTTCATTTATTCCTAAGTGTTGACCCAAAGAAGTTCCAATCGTGTGTTTTGATGATGATAAAATGTTATTATTACTATTGTTTGAGTTTTTGATGAGTTAATAAGATGGGTTGATGCAAGTGTGCAAAATCATGTCTTAAGCCAAGGTAAAAGAACTTACAAGAAGATAATGAGGGAAGGAACAAGGTAGAAGAGTCTACATGAAGATAATGAGGAAAGGAACAAGCATTGAAAAGTTAAAGTAAAGATTAAGAACTTTCATAAAGAGAATTAGGGAAGGAACAAGCATTGAAGAGTTAAAGCGAAGATCAAGAGAAGATGATAAAGTTTGGTTAAGTTTAGGTGTGTCTTGGTATGTAATCCTAAATTTGATCTTATTCAATGATTGAAAAAGGGCTCTTACATTTTCTTGTATAGGTATATAGGATTTGAATCATGGTTTTAGTGATTTGACACATTAGGATTAAATTAGAATAGCATATAGGCTTAAAGCCTGTACATTTTAGTAATAATGTGATTAATTGTATTAATGTGTGCCTTTTGATGAGTTTAAGTGAATTGAATTGTTGATTAAAGTCATTCATATGTGTTTGAATTTTTTTGAACATCCTTGTGAAATTTTTTTTTTGTTGATGGAGTATTTGAAAAGTTTTTAAAGTTTTTTAAGACTGAAAAATTCTCATCATTGATCATGCATTGCATGTAATTTCATGTTAAGTGGGATAAAGTTTCATTTCACAAAAAATCCACTTTTTGAAGTTAATTAAATTATTTTGATTTGCTATATGGTCTCAAATTGTGTCCCTAGACTTGTTTGAAGTCCTATTTTATTCTAAGATAATGTCTAAAATTCGTTGGATTTGTCTAAAGGTGGTATAGGTCCCCCTCCAATAGCTACTTGTTTCCTTATTTAGAATTAATTGTTACCTTATTTAGAATTAACTCCAAAAAACCCCTAAAGCAGCTAAGAAAAATATATAGTAGCTGCACAATAGTTCCCAGCAGCCTCCTACACCTCTCCACTCTCTCAAGTCATGTTTTCATGTTTTCAAAACAAGATTGATAGCCTAATCGTCTCCAATCTCTTCAAGCTACCACCATTTACACTGTCTTGTTTTCTCTCTTCCTAATCACCTCTCTATTTGATTTTTTAAATTGTGAGATTGCTATTCTTTATTAGAATAAGTGTTTGTGAGTTTGTTTAGTCATAGTTTCAATTTTTACGTTGATTATTTTGTTAGGTTAAGGCCTTATCTCTCAATTACATTGAAACAGGTTCTATTTTGTTATGGTCTGATTTGGATATTGATTCTTGATACCTTAGACTGTTTCAAAAATTTTGAATTTATGTTTTTTGTTTACTTAAGGTTCCTAGAGGGTGTGATATTTTTTTAATTTTTAGAAGAGAATTTATTAGGTTTCAAGTCTGTTCTTTTTAGAAGTATCCAATATGTCTAGAATTTTCTATCATAATTTTCCACATGTTTCTAGATATTTTAATCTGTTTCTAAAATATTCAAATAATTTTTTTTTATTTCTAGGGTCTCATAGAGTGTGTTAAATGTTTATTTTGAACTTGTTGAAGATGATTTGAGTTTCTTTAAAAATCGTTTTACAGTTACACCTCAATTATCACTATTTTTCTGTTCTTTAGTTAATTGCATCTTTTGATTATATAAAAAATTTTAGTTTAATTTTTCAGTATTTATATCTTTGATTTTAGATTGCTTGAATCTACCCAAATTTCGTACACTTGCTTTCATACATATATTTGAGAATCTAAATCTGATTTATTTACTTTGAATTTATTTTTTCTGTTCGTTTAAGTCATCGGGATCATCATTGGCTTTCTAACTAATTTTTATAGGCTTGTTTAAGTGTTTGGAAGCATTTTCTATCTTATCTATTATATCTTTCTAGGTTTTGTTTATGTGAGTTTCAATGAATTTATTTTATTACATGATCTTTAGAGAAACATCATAAAAGGTGTATATTTATGACTTAAATTTGGAAATTAATTTATATTTATTTTTTATGTCTTATTTTCTATTCTTTTAAATTGGGGAATTGATTTATATTTATTTTTGTTGTATTATATTCTATTCTTTACCATTTAAAATAAATTTTTTAGGTTGCTCTTAACCTGTAGAAAAAAAATTTGAATTATATTAATCACTTGATGTCAAATGGACTATTTTAGGCCATGTATGTGCATTGACATTACATAAGGCATCGACATAACGTTGGTTGCATTTTAAGTCTCTTTCTTGAATTGATTTTGATCGAGTTGTTGATAAGCTATATAAGCTTGAGTAAAGGTCTCGATAGCCTAAGTTTGGGGTTTGGTTGGGTTTTTCACCCATTAGAAAGTAAGATTGGTTAGGTTACTCTTCACCTATTAGAAAGTAAGATTGGTTGGGTTACTCTTCACCTAATAAAAAGTAAGATTGGTTAACTTACTCTTCACATGTTAGAAAGTAAGATTGTTTGGGTTCCTCTTGACCCTTAGAAACAGGATTGTATTAGGTTCCCCTTGACCCTTGTGAATTTCGATTTTATTAGGATTCTCTTGACATTGGTTCATAAGATTATTGTAAAGGTTACTATTTACCCTAGAAAAAAGATTGTAATTGTTTTTTTTTGTTAGTAAAGAATAATATCCAACAAGTGGTTGGAGAGGTGACGTACCCTATCTGAATGCTCAGGCCTTATAGCTCAATCATCTCCTCTTTCAACACCCTGAAGAGGTTTTCAAATTAAATTTCTCCACTCACCACCCACTCATGCATACAACCATAGCTTTAAGTGACGATATCTAATAATTGAAGTAGGTTGAGGTTATACGACGACTTATCCCTCAAAAGATACCATATTCTCTTGGAAGATCATGGTAAAAAATGGTAGAAAATAGAGGTTTTTGTGTGCATGCCGATGGAGGGCCATATTTCGAATGCCTTGCAAAATAAAAGTGGATAAGGGAAGGCTCGTTATTGCTCCTAACCCATGGAACATGATATGTAAAATATAGATATCATCATACCTAATTTCATTGAATCCACTAGCGCATAGAGTCACATTGGAACCTAAAAGAGTGAAAACTATTCTATTATAAATAAAAAGTTAAGAGGTTGGATAGTTACACTTACTTACTAGCTTGATGATGTTCAAATCAACTCAACCTATATCAATAGAAAATTCAAGATCTGACTCCACCCCTTTGCCCCAGATCCTATCCACACAATGATCATATGGATCTCCAAGTTATAGAACACCTAATAGTGAATAAACTAAAGCATGAGTAATCAAGATAGGCATACCATATACCACATAATGAATTTCGAAGAGATCGTCACTTTCCTTTTTATCTACGTTGGCATAGCATTCTCGACATAATAGTGGATAGCACAGGCTAACCAGAACTTACACTGGATCCCATCTTAAGGCTTAAAAAGATCTAGAGACATCAAACTCAAAATCAAGGGTAGGTGTTAAAGACATCTCAGTGATGAATTAGTTCGAGAGCTGTCTCCCGAACCATTCACATTCTCATGACCAGAGAAGTAGGAATTATCTTATCAAGGTCTCCTTCCAGAGCTTGAGGCATCGTGGAATTGTATTGGAGACATGTAAAAAAAAAGGTTCACTAAATATATCGATTAAAGGCAAAAAATGGACTGAAAATAAGAAAATTTCACTTAACCTATACCAAAATGTTTGATAGGGATCCAAAACATTCCCCTATTTTTTTAAAAAAAAATATTAATGGTAAAAATTAGAACTAAAAGATAGGTAATGATTCAAAGAGTCCAATGGTATAAAAATAATAAAAACAAAGCCCTAAAACATCTTAAAAATTGAAAAATTCATAGTGGAATATAAATAGTTTCTGGGACGTTGTTAGTGGATTTTAGGGTGAATTCAGTGTTTATTTCTGCAAAATATGGATGAAATTAGGTAGAGTAGTTGATCTTCAGAAAAATAAGCTAGAAATCAAAATTTTGGTTAAAAAATGCGACACAAATCGATGTTTTATGGTATGGGATACGCCTGCGTTATGAAGGAGAGAGGGAGAGGAGAAGACGATTTTACTATAGGGAAACTGAGTCATTTTTCCCTTAACAGGGAGTTAAACAACACCATTTTAATGCCTAGATTGACTTAAGCAATCATCCGGTCATACACGATTGTCCCCCCCCCCCACAGATTGTTTGACAAGTATAGAATCCTCCTAAACTTGAAATTTTAAGTCGAATCCATATCTAATTAACCACGAATTGATCCTATATATAGATTAAAGGGTTAGGCAACTAAATTGTGCAAGGAAGGCTTTAAAAACACTAAAAGTAAAGAAGAACAAGCTTAAAGAGATTGAAATTTAAAGGAAAGCTAAACTAAAAACTAAAGTGGCTAAATGGAAAATTTGCAAAGGAATTGAGGAAAATACTTCAAAAAAAAACTTAAGCATCCTAAAAAAGAATTAAAGAAAAATGAAAATAAATCATAACACAAGCAACTTAATAACTTAAAAATTAAGAGGAAAAGTAGCTAAAAGACCTGAGGAAAAAAAACTTGAAAATTTTATTAAAAACACACTAGAACACAATATAACAAAATCAAATAAGCAGTCTAAAGCGAGAAAAAAAGTTAAACTGATGAAACCTAAACTAAAAATAAAGAAAATAAAAAGGAAATAAATTAAAATGAAAAAAAAACAAGAGAATTAAACCTTTAAAAAGAAAAGAAAGGAAAAAAAAAGACAAAGAAAAAGAAAGCAATCATACATAATTACTTACATAATTAAGAGATGGGACAAGCCCAGTAAGGGTTAGAGAGGACAAGAATCTCAGTAGGTTCATTGGCCTTACTACATCAATTAAATTTAACCCTTTGTCCATGGACTTTAAAAGATGATTGATCATTTGAAACTTTAATGTTACCAGAAGGATAAACATTAAGCAAATCATATGGACCAGTTCAACGATATCACAAATCTTCAGGGAAAAGTCTTAAACTTGAGTTTTTAACCAATGTTTTATCACCCACTTTGAAATTACTAGGAATGATACTCTTGTCATGCAATCTCTTAGTTCATTCCTTATAAATGTCAGCATTGTCATAGTAATCAAGGCAAAATTAATCTAATTAATTTAATTGTAATAACCTATGCTCACCAATTTCATTTGAGTTAAAATTTAGAAAATTGATTGTTCAAAATGCCTTGTTCTCCAATTCAGCAGGTAAATGGCATGACTTGCTATAAACTAAGAGATATGGAGAATTACCAATAGGTGTCTTAAACGCAGTGAGATATGCCTATAGTAAATCATTCAATTTCAAAGACCAATATTTCCTAAATGCACTAATAGTCTTTTCTAAAATTATTTTAATTTTTTAATATAAAATTTTCACTTGATCACTAGTTTATGGATGATAAGGTGTGGCAACTTTATGGTTACACCATACTTGGACAAGAGGGAATCAAATTACTTGTTCCAAAAAGCAAACCTCCATCAATGATTATCACTCGAAGTTTACCAAACCTTGTAAAAATGTTTCTCTTTAGAAATTTCATCACACTTCTTAATTCAATAGTGGCCAATGCTATAGCTTTAATCCATTTGCTGACATAATCTATTGTAACTAAAATATAATTATTGGTATATAATTGAGGGAAGGGTCCAATAAAATTAATGCCCTGAACATCAAAAATTTTTCAAGTTAAAATGTTATTGAGAGGCATTTCATGTATCCTAGAAAATTTTCCAGTTCTTTGGCAGTTATCACAAGATTTTACATGATCAAGTGCATCCTTAAACAGAGTGGGCCAATAATATTCAGATTCTTAGACCTTAAGTGTAGTCCAAGTGATTGGAATTGACTTACAGTACTGAAATAAAGAAAATAAAAACAACACAGAAAAAATAGCCAAAAGAAGCTCCACTCAAATAAATGTGAATAATCAGTATAGAAAGGAGCAACATATAGCACCAAAGCTATCAGATCAAAATGAAAAACAATAGAAACCTACACTACGAAAGGGAAACCTATACTACTGAACTGAAACAACCAAATAACAAAAACAACTGAAGCAACAGAATGAAAACCAAATAGACTAAAAGGTGGGGACATCACCATCCCTGTAATGCTGATAGTCCTTGAAACTCTTCACATGAGCGGTCAAGTCATCAACTTGATGCTGAAGGCCATCAAGCCAATGAGTCACATCTGAACGAAATACGGAGAACTTTGAACGAAACTCAAAGAGCTCAAAATAGATACGGCCCTCCATGGAGATCAAATATTACATCATTGCAATATAAGGATCATCTGAAGCCGGTGGAGGAGGAGGAACGGAAGTAGTTGCAGGCAAAGGTGGGTGAGGAGGAATAACACTAGGAGTGGCCTCAGATGAAACCTCACCCATCTCAACAGGAATGTCAGGCTAATAGGATCATCATGTGGACGCTCTCCCTCTCGAAGTCTATGCCATATGCCTCCCCAATAAATGAAATGTCAAAGCTTGAGCACACTAGCGTTGATGACATTCCTATCAGTATAATCCTCTGACTCAACAACATCCAGTGGAACTCCAGCATCCCTAAAGATCCTCCTAAGAAAACAAGGGAAGCAGAAGTTCTTACTGGGCCTCTTTAGCTGCACGACATCCCTCATCGATAGAATGATGAACCCAGCAAGAGAGATCCTCGATATAGCACCCAAACCATGCAACATCTTATATAAGAAGTAGACATCCACATACCTTATCTCATTGAGCCCACTGGCTCAAGGAGCAACATTATGACTAAGCATCCTGACTATAATCCGCTGCCTAACTCCCAATGCAGCAGTAATATAACCCTTGGCATTCCTAGTCAGACCTAGGGCCTCTCTAGCAGTAACAATAGAAAAAGCTAGGTCCGAAGAAATGGTATCCCCATGAAGTGGATCCTTACTCTTAACAAAGATACTACCCTCATTCGGTACTCCTAATAATGCAAAAAATGAGGCACGAGTGAGATGGATAGGAATACCTCTAACCGTAGAGCGTATCTCAATAGTGTCGGTCTCGTCCTTGTTTTCGATATTGCCAAAAAATTCCCCAACTAAATGAAGGTAGAATGGACCAGCAAATGTAACGACAGCCTCCCATCCAAAGGTCATAAAAACTCTTGATATATCGAAGATGACCTCGAGCTCTAGATGGATAGAGCGCTCAACCATGAATTCATTCTCCCTATGAGCCTTGAACCAGTCAAAATTCTCTTGACTAGTGAACCGTACTAGATCAAAAGCTAATCTCTTTCTTCTAGGCACCATTTGACTGTAATCTGTTCAAAATAATAGGTACAAATAGGCCGAAAATCGATACAAAAATTAAGAAAATTTTCTGGCAAGAATCACCGGATTATTCCCTTTTGACAGGAATATTCTTGATTTTCTAACGATGATGCAACTGAATAAAATTGGTACCAAAATAAGCTAATGAAAATTTTAACACAATGGTACCAAAATCTAAGCCAATAAAGGCCTATATTGGGAGAAAATTGAGAAAGAATACCTTAGGGAGAGAAAAAGATCCAGAACTTGCAAAGCAGATTATTGAAAATCTGTTGATTTTCTGACCAAATTGAAGCTAGAATCAGGTAAAGGGTAGAAAATGTGACAAATGGACACCAAGAACGTCCAATTTGGTTAAGATTTGAGCAAGTCATGAGTGTTGGAAGATTATGGGAGATTTTAAGGTTCGGAGGGTTTGAATAGAGAAGACACTGAATAGTGAAACTACGTCGTTTTATTACCAGATGCGGGGTATAACGGCACCATGTTCTCCATACAACAGTACCATTATATGAAGAATAGTCTGCCGTTATAAACACAGAATGCACTGCATTCAACGGTAGTTAAGCATCCTATAACAGTGGGCTAACGGACCACCGTTATAGGTCTATTTAAGCCTTCTTAAGTCCAATTTCAATCCAATTTTACATCAAAATCCTTTCAAACTTAAGTCCAAACAACCTAGATTGAATTATTCATCAAATTGCTTTAGATTAAAGCTTTAAAATACTCTTAAAACTAAAACAAACTCACTAAACCTAAGGAAAACACACTAAACTTAATTCAAACACACTTCTAGAGCTTCAACACTTGATTTATTCAATCCTAACACCCAAAATAA
>JAOXYD010047720.1:0-13456 GCA_028565735.1 Pinacopodium congolense | reverse complement strand
AAGTAGTTTAGAAAGAGTTTAGGAAAAGGGCTTAAAGTGTAAGTGTCCTAAACTTGATCTTAATCAATGCTTGAAAAAGGCTCTTACATTTGCATGATCATACTTGCATATAGACATATAGAAGTTGAATTGTGATTTTAGATATTAACTTGATTTGATGATAGCTTTGGTATATTAGGAATTGAATTAGGTAACATATAGGCTAATTGTTGATGTGTTTATGCAATATGAATTGTTTAAATGTATTTGATATGTTTAAGTTGATTAAATTATTCCTTGAAGTTGTTTATGTATATCTGAATTTGTTTGAATATCTTTGTGGTATGAATTTTGGATTATGGAAGGTTTATGAATTGATTAAAAAGGTTTTCAAATTGCTTAAAATGAAAAGTTTTCATAATCAAGGCAATTCTTATGTTTTGAATTGATTAAAATGTTTTTTTGATTCAATCAGCCTTGAATTATGATTTAAAACTTGTTTAAAGTCTTGTTTAATGTTAGAAATTTGTTTGGAGTGTTTTTCATGCTTTTTGAACGGGAAACGGCGGGCTAATAATCAGTCAACGGCGAGCCTCAAGGGTGCCGTTGTACCTCCGTTTCTAGAAACTATCAACAGTGGGTTGTTCTTATAACAACGACGCCGTTGATGGTCCTAGAGGGCGTCGTTGAAGGGTCAGACTCTAACAACTAGTTTTCTATTTTGGACTAAACGACTTTTTAATCTCCCAAACGGTTAGTTCTTATTTCTAACGACTCCAAACTTCTCCCAACACTATATATATGATTCCTAAATAGATTTACAAGTTTAGATCATCTGAAAAATGATTTACAAGATCAAATCTCTCAAATCTTCAAAGCTCTCTTATTTTTTGTATAGTTTTCTTTCAATCACGATTTTGTTGTTTTAAATTCATTTGTTGTGTAGCAAAGTTTGTATTTTCAGTTAGTTTATACCTAGACGAAATTCAGAAAGCTTTCAATTGATTTTTTCATTCATTAATTCATCTGTTTCATTCATTAAATCAGAAAGCTTCCTGGACGGAAAACGGCGGGCTGATAATCTGTCAATGGTGGGCCTAAAGGGTGCTGTTGTACCTCCGTTTCTAGAAACTATCAACAGCAGGCTATTCTTATAACAACGACATCATTAATGATCCTAGAGGGCGCCGTTGAAGGGTCAAACTCTAATGGCTAGTTTTCTGTTTTGGACTAAATGACTTTTTAACCTCCCAAACAGTTAGTTTTTATTTTTAAAGACTCCAAACCTCTCCTAACACTATATATATGATTCCTAAATAGATTTAACAAGTTTAGATCTACTGAAATACGATTTATAAGATCAAATCTCTCAAATATTCAAAGCTCTCTTATTTTTTGTACAGTTTTCTTTCAATCACGATTTTGTTGTTTTAAATTCATTTATTGTGTAGCAAAGTTTGTGTTTTCAGTTAGTTTATACCTAGATGAAACTCAAAAAGCTTTCAATTGATTTTTTTCATTCATTAATTCGTCTGTTTCAAGCTTTCAAAGATCAACATACTAAAAATATCTCTGTTTTGGTTGAACGTTTCTGAACTTCTGTGTTCTTCAATTTTGAGCTTGCAAAACTATTTTTATTAATTCAAACTTATCATACCCATTTTTATTAAGGTCTCAAGAGTACATAAAATCTTTTACTTCAATTTTTAAGCATTCAAATCGTGTGTTTGAACTCAAATAACATAGATTGTCCAAAACTGTCAATTTTTCTATACAGCAACTTTTCACATTTTGATTTTGAGTTTTAATCAGTTTCTGAGTGCACAAATTTATTTTTTTCAGTTTTCTTAAGGTCTTAGGAGTGTGCTAGTATTTTTTTTCAATTTTTAAGTGATTATATTGTTTGTTTGAGCTTGAGTTTTGCAAGTTGCTCAAAACTGTCCAGGTTTGACAGTCTTGACTTTGTGCTTGAGTTTGATCATTCATTGGATGTGCTAAAATTGTGTTTGTTGCTGCAATTTATTGTTAACATATAGACTAATATTACAGTAGGTTTATTGCATTTAATTTGCATCATTTTAGTGATTAAATTTAGATGTTTATAGGCTAGAACTTTAAGATTACATATTTTGACAAATTTTGTATCTAAGTGTTCAACCTGAAAGTTGTATGCAATAATCACGTTTTTTATTATTAAATCTGATTGTTAATGATATATTGAAGTGCTAAGCAACTATTAATAATCTTGGTTTACCTCTAGATTTTTTAGAATTGTTTTTATTGCATGAACATTAAAGAAACACCATTAAAGGTGTATTTTGGTTACAAAATTAGGGGGATTGACTTTGATTGTGGTATAAGCTACTCTTTGCCTTTAAAATAAATTGCTTAGGTTGCTCTTCACCTAGGATAAAGAAGATTTGGATTTTGTTCATTCTTGTTTATGAATTAGATTGGTTTAGACCTTAATTGTGCATTGAACATTTAATATTGCATTTGTTGCATTTGAACCCTTATTATGTGTTGATTTTGATCAAGGGTGTCATAAGCTATATAAGCTTAGTTTAAAACTCAATGGAGCTTGGTTTAAGGGCTATCTTTGTTGGACAAAAATTATAGAATTTGGTTGTGGTTTTAAGGCTCCTCTTTACCATAAAAAGATTGTTGTAAGAGTTACTCTTTACCCTCTTTGTGAAAAGTAAGATTGGTAGGTTCCTCTTGACCTTAGAATTCAAGATTGTTGTATAGGTTTCTCTTGACCTTAGAACAAGTTTAGATTGGGTTCCTCTTGACCCTTGTAATCAAGATTGTGTAAAGGTTCTTCTTGGCCTAGAATCAAGATTGTTGTAAAGGTTCCTCTTGACCTTTAATCAAGATTGTTGTTAGTGAATTTCCAATAAGTAGTTGGAGAGAGGACATAGTCTATCTTTAGGATAGGCGAACCTCTATAAATCTTGGTGTTCATCTCTTCCTTATCTCTTTTATAGTTGTGCATTTGTGTTTGCTTTATTATTTTTTGAATCTGATTGATATTGGCATACGAATTGACATTCCATATAGGTTGAATTTTTTTATTAAAGTTTTCATATTGTTTAAATAGGCCTAAGGTGTTTAAAGAGTTTTAATTCCTGAAGAATTTTTAAACACCCAATTCACCCCCCTCTTGGGTGCCATAGGGCTAACAAATTTCTTTTAGAGGATGAGAATTGTAAAATCAACGTGTCTTTATACGAGCAAAACAACGATGTTGGGTTTCATTGCTACCATAAATATTAACTTGCCACTTGTCCAAAACGTGTGACATCCTAAGGTCTTACTTCTCTCATTTTCCCATTTTAATCTTTATAAGTTGATGCTGATATGCATTAGAAATGCCATAGTTTAACATACAACGTAATGTCATGAGCCTTATAAAAGAGTTGGGAAGGCAGTGGCGTGGGAAGCATCATCCCAGTAAGAGGAATATTTGGTAGTGGAATTTTGTTTATTAAATAAATCTTATACATTGATAATTATTAGGAATTAAGTAAAAAGAGCCATTTATAAATATATCTTAGGGGTTGATTATTGTTATAAGTGAGCCTTTTTTTAGTAAAACCAAACAAAAGGTTAATCCAACTGTAAAAAATCATATTTATGTTCTGAAAATGAGTTGGGAAATAGATTAAACTGAACATTAGACCAAGTAATAATAACCTGAGCTTATACCCTTATATTTGTATGATGCATGCTTGTGTGTTACCTATAAAATTGTGTTTTCTTGATTTGTAAAATGTGTTCTTATATAATTAATTTGTGATTAGTATATAATATCTATAACCAAATATATGTATATTGGTAAATTGATATGAGTCTAAAAAAGTAAGTAGCTAATAAATAATAAAATAATACATGATGACAATACTGATATTGATTACAGGCTTTATGACTAATATTATTTAAGAAATTGAGAAATGTGACATCCGTATATAAGTTTGTGTTATATGGTATGTGACACTGATATGCTTCAATTATAAGGCTGATTTATTATATATTGAGATAAAGAACTATAATGGATTAATGGTTTGCCTAAGATTAGCTATATTCGATGGTCTTTGATATTGCTGAGTTAGTGAGTTTTGAGTGAGATATAGTTAAAGGCATCCTGAGTCCTGGGGATATCCTATGTTAATGACTAGGTACCAGAGTAGTGTCGAGATCATCCCGCGTCCCGTGAATAGCCTATGTCAATGGATAGGTACCAGAGTGGTACCGAAGTACTAGCTGTGATTGAGTTAGAGAGGTGCCTTACACTGATATATATATTATGATTTTATTTCCATACAATGATGAGATATTGATGATGAAACGAGCCAAAAAACCATTAAATGTAAGCTTACTAAGTTTAGTAGGGCCCAAAAAGAGAGGAAAAAGGAAAAAGATAATATAATTGAGCATAATCATAATATTGTGGATGTATATTGAGTATCTCTACCATGATGTGTTTAACTTATGCATGTTCCATGTAGTGGTTATTTCATCATTTATGTTTATTGTATATTGAGATAGTTATATATAAGGGTACGGTTAAGTGACCCCTACTAAGTTGGCAACTCATCCTTTGCCACTAAGTTTTCAGGTGATAAAGTGAATGGTAATAACCCTAGTGCTCGAGATTGATTGGTGAAGGCTAGGTGGGGCTAGCAGCATATGATGTGTATAGTTGTTTGATCTTTGACTTTTTTTTAGTATCTATATACTATCGTGTGTTATATTTTGGGTTGTACAGATAGACTTTTGTGACTACTAGTAACTATTTAGAACTTTAATAACATTAATGTTCCATAATTGTTTTTTATGTTTTTCTTATGAAATTAATGATGAGATTAAAGATAGCGAGTACTAAATTAGGTTTCCCCAAGAGTAGATGTCGAAAACTTTTCCTTCAATGGACATCTAAGTTTGTTATGACCTTCATTTTGGCAAAGTTGACATGTCATTATCATACCTTTCCTCGATACTCTACTAGAAGAAGGCACTAATTCTCCCTTTTCTTAATTCTTTTCATCTTTGGCCTACTAGGTATCTTATTAATATTAGGCAGAAATAATGGCTCCTTATTTGTCTTAGGCCAAAATTTTATTCCTTATACAGGTTGCATAATTTCTGCATAAGCCAATGAGTACATTGGTTATTTTAACTAATGCACCAAGTAATCTTCATCTTTCTAACCCAAAAACGTGATAACTGCTATTGCATTATTGCATTGAATACTTGAGAAAACAGAGGATTTATATAAGTAAAAACCAAATTGATAAAGAAATAAATTGATAAAGACGAGATTATAGAATACTTGACATATCCTAAGATCTACATGAGTAGCTTCGACTATTTAATATATACTTGTCTTCATGTTGGTAAACTTCAAAGCCACCAACTCCATTCCAAGCCACTTCACAAAAGAAACTGTCTTTGCAATACCTCATCAACTTTTTCCTAATGTTGTACCAAATCCCGTGTATCTAGTTATTGCAACTATCCCTATTCTTCTATAGACTTATCATCACATAAACTCTAATGTCTTCCAACATTGAAATAATTAACTTTTATCTGGTATGTTTGATTTTTTCAGTGAAAGCTTTATATAAATTATTATTAACAACATCACATTTCACCTTAAAATTCTTAATTAAAGTTCTACATCATTTTTCAATTGGGTCATTGAGAAATTCTTCATACATAGCAAGCTTTAACTCCATCAATTCCTTCAAAGCATCTTTAAAATTAGGTTCAATAGTGGATTATACAACTTTTTAGAATAACCTCTATAATTTTAAACTGGTGAACTCGTCGTAAGTTACCAAATAATAAAATTACCTAACCTACCTAACTAAGTAGCTAGGGCAAGTCAGGGTCGATCCCACAGAGAGTTATAGTGAATTGCTATCTCTAATGTTGCTAAAAAGAAAACAAAACCCTTAGAAGCAAAGACATCAAAACTAAATACTACAGATAATAAACGAAATAGAGACAAAAAAAGAAGAAATAAACAAGAAATATGAAAGTTGGGTTGAAGATATATTAGGAATTCTAGACTTATAATTTATCCTCGAAATAGATAACTTGCGATTGGTGTAAGATGCTAGCCTATAGGTCCAAACAGGCTCTCAAACCCTCAGTTCCACCATTTTTAGATAGGTCCTATATGATAGAAAACTTATTCCTAATCACGAGGCAACCTAGAATAAACTCTCTAGATTTAATGACGCGATAGCATTAACAACTAGAGAACAACTAGCCTAAGGCATAATCTCACAAACTCGGATTGTGTAACTTAGACAATTAGATTTCTAGGCTAAGTTGATTAAGTTCACTGATAAATTCCATTAGCCTATTATTACCTATGGAAATCACTAGGACTATTGTGTATCACAAGTTCATTCATAACAATAGAATTAGAAATTAACCCTAAGATGGCCAATCTTAAGAATTAATCTTTAATTTATGTAATTTATATGGAATTCCAATTCAACCTTTACCTAAATCACAATATTTAATCAATTCCTAATCAATTCTCATAATTATTAAGTTAAAATCCCATTAAAATCCTCCAACCTAAAATTAAACTACCTAAACAGAATTAAATTAAGGAAAAAATTAAATAAACATTAAACATAATTAATTAAAAGAAAAAAAAAGCTGAAAAATTAAGAACAATAAAGGAAAAATAAAAATTGACATTTAAATTCACGCAAACGCAATTACTTAATATATTATTTGATTAACTAAAACTTAATTAATAAAAACTTTAACTAATTTGCTAAATAAAAATTTTAGATTTAAAATTAAGCAAAAACTGAATTTTAAATGAATTAAAACCTAAGAACATGCATAGAAGCTAATTATTAAACATAGACGAATCAAGTACTAAATGGATAATTGAAACTATACGAAATTAAACCTTTAACAACTTAATAATTAATCCAAAATAAATATGAAATTATCATTTATATGTAAAAGTAAACAATGTTTAAAGCTTGGATTAGAAAATTAAAACACAAAATCAAACTAATCAAGTAATAATCAAAATTTGGCTATTAAAAGAGCCAAATGATTCAAAAATTGCAAAAAGAATAAAACAAAGCAAACGAATAAGGTAAAGATTTCGGACAGCTGACGAAAAATGTAGTAACTCCTATCGCCTCTCCCCGTCTCCTAGTGCATCTCCCAAGTCGAAGATTCTAAGACTCTAGTTGAGACAGGCAGCTCCTCCAAGCAACGCGCCACGTATTGCCTCCTCCAAGTCCCAAGCCAGCAGCTGCAGTCGCCAGTCGTCTCCTAAAGCCAAGACGCAGCTACCTGTCCAGTTCTCCTCCCTTTTTATTTTAGGGATTCATGCTTCAATCCATTAAAAACCCGACTCTTGTGTTTTTAAATCCATCAATTTTGCTCGTCGTTTTGCTTAATTCAAAACGACAAGCTTTAACTGATTTAATTGATTTTTTTCTTATTTTTCTTTTCTTCAAATTAATATAATCTTTGTCTTTTGCTTAAATTGCTTTAAAATCTTCATGCTTTGACCCAAAATTTGTGCTAGAGAAATAAACTTGTCATTAAACACAATATAACACAAATTAAATATTTAAATAATAAAATAAAATTGAAATAACATGAAAAAGCATATGAAAATTTAAAAAATTTCAATCTTATCAGTTATTAATATCTTACTTAAGATGCATCTTCCATATAAAGACACTAAAGATATAAGTTTCATAAGATAAACGATTTCAATCTTCTATATGAGTTTCATGAGATAAATGTTTTGAATCTTCTCAAATGGTTTATGCTCTAGGGCAAGCAAGGTTCTTAAGTCTTATGAAATTACGGTATTTTCATCAATCTCACATTCATATAGCTGTTGCATTTATGTTGATGTATTATCCTTATTTAATTGTCTAACTTCTTTTCTTATTTATGTCTTAGCTTTGTTTGGAGACAAACAAAAGTTTTAGTGAGGGAATGTTGATACGGTTGCGTTAGAGTTTATTGCTATAGTGGTTTAATGTGTTAATATGCATTTTTAGGACAAAAATTACATGTTTTAGACTTATTTAGACGCTATTCTCATGTTTTTGTTAATTTTTCAGTGTTTTCATGTGATGTTTGTTGATTTTGGACAAGAATTCTATCTTATTTTCATGAACATCTAATGCAAATTCAAGTGAAATTCAGTTAGGAGGCTAAAAGGAAAAGAGGAAGTGTATTGGTAGCAAAACCCAGGTTGCTATAACAACTTTGTCACTATAGCGATAGAAGAACCGAAAATCTCCAAGTCACTATAGCGACTTTCCAATTCTTTTAAAAGTTCTAGATGACATGTTCAAGTTGATTTCTATGATATTTTGGAATGGGAAGACGTGGAAAAACTATAATAGCCACCATTATGAGTAAGAGGAACATCCAACAGAGGAAAACAATAAGATTTGAGGAAGAAAAACAAAAAAGAACTCAAGAATATGAAAGAGAATTCAAGTTTCAAGAAGCTATCCATGTTTTCCAGCAAAGGGGATTCAACCTACATCATTTGATCTCTAGTTTCCATTTCTCCTTTAAATCTTTAATAAAAGTAATGGTTTGTTGAACATGATTATGGATTGCTAGATCAAGTTTAGGGATTATTCTTAGATTGTTTGTCTAACTTTTATCTTATTGATTTAATTCATCCTTGATTGTGTTAATTGTTAAGCTTATAATCACTTCAAATTAAGAGACTGATCTTATTTATATTAGTTAACGTGCACAAAGAGAGTTGGTAACTTAAGAGACCTGCAATTATCAAATTAATAAGTGATTAAAGAGATATCTTGATTAATTGTCCTTAAGATTGCTTGAAATCCAACTGTATATTTAGGAGCAGTGTTTTGAATTTGGCTTTTAAGTATTTCAGTTAAGATTACTTGGTTAGATCTTGAAAGAGAGTAATCAAACTATTGGATATATAGGATCAAACATAATTAAATCAATAAGTTAAAAGGGAGATAAGAAAGGATAGAATAAACCTCAAAGTCTCCATTATTAAGTAACTTATTTTTTTCTTTCTTTTACAATTTGATTTATTGAATTTTTAATTTAGTTTAATTTTTAGTTATATTGTTTTAGTTTACATTAAACAAGGTGAAATTTTGGTTGTTAGGTACCTATATTCAATTGTCATGGGACTAGTATCTATTATATCATAAGTTATAACCTGTATACTTGCACTGTCGAGAAAACTACTAAATAATAAATTAAATTGATTAATTGAAAATGAAAACAATGAAATAGTTAAAATATACACTTAAGACAACTTGCAATGTTTAAGAATCAAAGATGAAACTAGGATTTAGGTAACTGAGGCTTGTGGGATGCATTCGTATTCATTGTTTTCTTGTCTTAACTCATATCCCAAATTTATTAAATTGTATAGTCTTTAATAAAAATTGCACTCTTTCTCCAATTATGCAACCCTATTAAATTAAATAAATTAGGTGATAGTTTTCACTATCCTAATCTAGAAATTTAATGCATTAGTTGATTTTATGAAATCTATTATTATTGTTAGGCTTTAACCTAGCTATGTTATGAAAGTCTATCTCTAAGTTCCCATGCAAGTTTTTGTTATTGAAATCATCTAATGCATGTAATCAATCTCTCAATATAATCATATACAAATTAAGGCTTTGTAAACAATGTTTACATTCGAATAACAATTGAACTCAAAGTTCATATGCGTCTATTAACATTAATAATTAAAATAACAATAAATACTATAACTGTTGAACTCAAGAGTTAATCTAAGAATAACAATAAATATTATTTCCTAGAGTTTTAAAAAACCCAAATCCTAAGAGAAAATTAGTTCCTATATAATGAATTAATCATACAAACAAACATAAGAGAGAAGGAATTAGGAAATCTCATGATGAGTTTGTCTTGAATACTTGATTCCTTGATGCTTGATAAATGAAATAAAATCCTTTATCATTGATTATCTATGTTCTAAACCATTTTCTCCTTCAAAATTTCATGAAAACCCTTGGGAATTACTTAGAACTTGTCTCTTTTAAGGTGGTGGCTGAATCTTAGCTTGTTGAGGCTCTAAGACCTAAAAAATCACAAAATTAGGGCAAGATTCATGGCTCCTAGAATTTCCTAAGGCCTAGAAGCTTGGGCCGTGTGCATGTCAACTAGTTGGAATTGCTATCCTAGGACCACGACCACAGCCATAAGCATGGCCCAAGTTGTGATCTTTTGTAAGAATTTCCAACTTCTACCACCCTCTAATAAATTTCCCATATTTTCTTCTTTGCTTGTCCTTTAGCCATGAAAGTTTGTATAGAGCTTTCCCACATGATGTTCGTGTATCCGTAATCATCCTTGTAATAATTTTGAGCTCCAAAATTACAATTCATATTTGACCAAAGACACCTACACTAAAATTGGTGCTTACTTAGCCTCTCCTTACTCTTCTCTTTATGTATTCTCCATGGCTTGCCATATGGCCTTGAAAATTATATGGAACTTCCTGGCTTGACGTTCTTGGATCCAAAATTTACTCCACATTATTTTCAATCCCAAAATTTCATGAAATTGTTCTTCAATTTCCTATGGAACATGATAAAACACAAGAATCATATGAGTAACATATTGTTCAAGGATTTTAGCTATAATTGCATAAAAATCATATGAAATTACATCAAAAACTTCTCTTATCATGTAATAAACCTTCCCTAAAATATGTATATTTTTAGCACTATCAAATACCAACACTCTTAAGTTGTTGCTTGTCCTGAATAATAACTAGACATATGTTGTTTTTTGGTTTTCTATTAAGGCCAGATGATCAACTTTAATTCAAAAACTTAACAATTAAACCATAATTTTCTTTATTTCACATATTTAAATAAACAATGATAGCAAGTACACCAATCACAAGTAATATAAGTAAATATTAAAGATCCAAGTTAGTGTCCTAAGGGCATTACCAAATTGTAAGTACTAACCCAAATTAGGTCCCAATTATCTTGAGAATCCTAATCAAATGACATTACCAACTAAATTTATGAAATGAATTAGAAATGACAAGTTATGCAAAATAACTTAGCCTGATTAAAAGGGATTGCCTAATGAAAGAATTGGTTAGAGAATTGGTTTTCAATGATCTAGACGAATTAAATGTGGACTAAAAGGCTTGTCCTGGGGTCATTGCTCCAAATCAAAGCAATGTTATAGTTACGAAAAAGCTTTTTCTCTGACAATTTAATTTAAAGTTTGATTATTCTTCAACCCTAAGCATTAAGCTTAAAGTTTAAGAAGTTTAATCTAAAAAATTCTAATTTTTAGATTATGACCCTCAAGAAAAATTGAATTTTGGTTATTCAATGACTTAAATTTGTTTGCTTAAGGATTTGTCCAACAAATTAGGTAAATTTCTCGGATCTTAACTTTACTCTAAATGTTTAGTTTAGAATAAGCATTAATCTTATCATTTAAATAGATATATCAAATTCAAGACATATTTATATCATTTCTGAACCATTCCCTAACAAAAAATAAATTTAGCCACTCATTTAAAGCAAGAAATAAGCCATGTTCGTCATTTTCTTTAACAAATGATAAGAAAATATTAATTTCAATGTAAGAGAAGGGTTATAATGCACTATAAATAGGATACAAAAATGTTTACAACATAAAATCACTTGTATGAGATTCAACAAACCTAAAATGCAACCACATATCTACAAAACTTGATCAAAGAAATGAAGAAGCTATAGTAATCTAAATTTTCTCTATAATTTTTTGTTTCTATTGTTCTTATTTGCTAAAAATGAGTTTTAGAATATAATTTATATGTTTGAGAAATGTAAGAACAAGTTGGAAAGTTGCAGCCAATGAGAGTTGAAGATCTAGCTATATTTCTCCCAACTGCTACTTAAGTAGTGCTTGAAAAAGAGTACGATGACGACGTTCTAGTACCTATAGTTAAGGCTTAGAGAAGGAGGTAAATGCGAGTTTTGCATGCTTAAATGTTGGAATACTTGCTACCACTGTTTTCCTCCAGATTTTGCTCCATTCTTCACAATTTTCTTAGTTTTCATTTTAATTGGGCTATTATCTTCAAATTAAACATTTTAAGACATACATTGAAAAATTAAACACCACAATAGTAGCTAACCAACATGAAAATACCATGAAAAGTCATATAAAATAGACTCCTATTAATTCCCCAACACTTAAACAATTGCTTGTCCTCTAGAAAATCATCTATCATTAACTTCAAAACAATATACAACCATTGGAAATTTAATTTCAATTCCTCAATAATGTTATTGAAATGATTTACTTAATCATTTAATCTATATGACAAATTAAGCGGTTATAAGAGTGATTCATCCAATCAAGTCACAAAAGAAATCAAATGACTCCATTCTTCTTCTATTTCATCCTAAGTTATAATTTAATTATAAATGTAAAATGAATCTAAACTAACCAAAAAGTATCATCATTTAAAGAAATTTTTGCAAATTTAAATTAATTAAGCAATAAATGTGAACTTGGCTTAATTGGGAGGTCATTTTATCATTTTACGCGAAGATGAATAATTTGTCGTTAACATCCCTAATCACTCGATTAAATCACCTCCTATCAACTGGTTACTAAAACCACTATTTAACTTCGATCAAATGATTTAAATTAATGGAATGAATGAAAACTGGCTCGCTTTTAATACATTTTAATACATTTTAAGCAAATTACTTTTTCTTCACTTTAATTTAAATTTAAACAAAGATGATGAAAATGGATAAAAGATGCAAAATTTTTTTGGAAATATTAATTTTAAAAATGGAATGTCATAATGATTATAAGGAATTAATCATCCAAAAGATGAAGTGATTTAAAGTCAATTGCTCATCAATTATAAAAATCAAAAGCATAACATCATGACATCAAAATCATAAGGAAAAAGGTTAAATTACATGCATGAAATCAAAAAATTGATTTTAAAATGATAGATCACTTTGAAAAAGATGATAAAGTGATGTATTAATGAAAAAGAAAATTAGATGTGAATCAAATATCATACTATCCCTCACCAATTATTAAATTTTAACAATGGTCCCCAACGTTCCTAAAACATAAAGAAAAACATGTCACAGAAGATAAGGAAGAGAAAACACCCGAATAAAATCACTTAACGATCCATTAAAGTGAATATTAATCTTGATAAAAAAAACATTGATAGTAATAAGCTAGAAAGAATAAACAAAGCAAGAAATCACAATTGCAACATAAACCAAAAGAATGCTCCTTGTATATATAAACCATTATGGCTTTGTCTTGATTTAGTGAAGGCCCTAGATTAGACATTCTAATCCAATTCATAACTTTCTTAAGTCATTTAGGCCTAGTCCTTAACCATTTAATCACTTGGTAATCCTTAGACAATTTAGAGTTTAAT
>JAOXYD010047699.1:0-13456 GCA_028565735.1 Pinacopodium congolense | reverse complement strand
TTTAAGTTGATAGTTTGAGTTTGCAAAAAGTTTTTAATACCCAATTCACCCCCCTCTTGGGTGCCATAGGACTTACAACAGTAATAGTAAGGAACCCCAAATTTTACCCCTTAATACCCACATTTTACTCTACTCTAGGGTTTAAATGCGAGTAGTAATACGATACCATTTCTCTCTACCAAGTGTTGTTTTAATACCAGTTGAGCTTTTCTAGCTGGATCTAATAGATGATTTCGTTACAACTTGTGTACTTGGGTCTCACTTGCTCTTAACGTATATGGAGAGTGTCTAAAGTAAAAAATGTGGAAGAGAACACCTAAAAACCATAGATTTTGAGAGAAAACTCATATTGCTCTAGTTTTAAGGTTATTTTCTAATGTTTTTCATCATTTTGATCTTGTTTTGCAAATATATGTTTGTATTTAAGGATGGTTGAAGATTAGACAAATGATTCAAGCTTGTAAACATGTTTGTAGCCTGTTTATAATGCATTTTAACCCTTCTTTTACATTGAAATCTATCTTTTGTAATCATTTATTTAATAATATGATGAGAATGATTTATTTCTTGCTTGAAATAAGTGGACGAATATATTTTTAGTTATGAGAATGGCTTTAAAATGACCTAGACAGGTGTTATACGTGATTCCATGCATGATTAAGAGTTGTTCTTTGCTTAAATGATAAGATTGATGCTTATTCTAAACTAAACATTTAGAGTAAAGTTAAGAAACAAGTTAGGATCCAAGAAATTTACCTGATTTATTAAACAAATCCTTAAGTAACCTGATTTAAGTCATTGAATAACCAAACTTTGATTTATCTTGAGGGTTATAATATGAAATTGGAATTTTTTAGATTAAACTTCTTAAATTTTAAGCCTAATGCTTAAGATTGAAACATAACGACACATTAACTTAAGTAATTAGAGAAAAAGTTGTGTCTTAACCATAACGTTACTTTGATTTAGTTAAGTGGCCTTAGGAAAAGCCTCTCAATCCAAATTTAATCCATCTAGATCATTAAGAACCAATTCCCTAGCCAATTCATTCATTAGGCAATCCTTTTTAATCAAACTAAGTTATTCTACATAACTTGTCATTTTTAGTTCATTTAGTAAATTTTAGTTATTAATTTCATTTGATTAGGATTCTTTAGATAACTATGACCTACTTTGGCTTAGTTTTTGTAATTTGGTGATTCCCTTGGGATGATAAGTTGGATCATAAATATTTTCCTACATCACTTATGATTGGTGCACTTGCCATCAATATTGGTTAAATATGTGAAATAAAAAGAAATTTGCGCTTTAATTGTTGAAATTGGGAATTAAATTTGATCTTGGACCTTAATAGAAACCACCAACAAAATTTTTTTGGCACCATTGTCAGGGATTCACTAAAAATAATTGGAATATTAAGGCAAATTAGTGAAGATTAGTCTAGAGTTATTAATATTATTTAAAGTGTTTATACTTGTTTTCTTGCTTTTATTTAATTTGTGTGTTCTTTGTTTAGTGAGTTTTTCTTATTTGGTAGCTTGTTTTTATTTTTTTAGATTGTTTAAAATTGTATGCATACTTTGGGACAAAAACACAAGATCCAAAACTTGAGAGAAAAATATGAAAGTAAAAGAAAGAAACTCAAACAAGCACTTTTGAAATTGTAGGAGTAAAGACCTTTAGTAAACAATCTTTTGACTTAGATATGGATCCAGCTAATAGACCTCAAGAGGATGTTAGACCCTTAACTATGATGGATTTAGCTTTGGGCAATAAAGGGTAACCTATAGCTAACATCGTGTGGCCTAAAGTCAATGCGAACAACTTTGAAATCCCTCATAACATAAGTTCAATGGTTAAAGGTTCCCAATTCAGTGGTACAATCTTGGAAGATCCCAATGAGCATTTATAGAATTTTCTTGATATTTGTGATCTTTTTAGGAACAATGTAATGTCTGATGATGCTATCAAACTTAAATTATTCCCATTTTTCCTTAGAGACAAGGCTAAAGCATGGCTAAATACCTATCCACTTAGTTCCATTTCAACATAGGATGAATTAATAAAGCTATTTCTGGCTAAGTTTTTCCTTCCTACAAAGGTTGAAAAAATGAAAACTGAAATTAGTTCTTTTATGTAATATGAAAATGAGAGCTTGTTTGAAGCATTGGGAAGTTATAGGAAAATGTTGGCAAAATGTCCAAACCATGGTTTTAATACCTAGCAACAAGTGAACATATTTTTTACAGGTCTTACACCTTCTACTCACTGTATTATAGATGGTGTAACTGGAGGGAGTTTCATGAATAAGACTCTGGAAGAAGCATAAAATTTAATAGAAGAAATGTCGACTAACAGTTTCCAATATCATTTAAAGCTCTATCCTATTAAACCATTTGGGGTATATGCTATAAATGATATAGTTGTTTTGGCTGCCTAAATGGATGTATTGAATAAGAAATTAGATATTTTAGTTACTAGAGTTAGAAGTAATTGATTTAGGAGTCAAGTTAAGTGTGAACAATGTGGAAGTTCCTCTTATGCATCTTTAGATTGTCAAGTAAGTAGTCCCTTTATAAGAGAGTTAAAGCAAGCCTATTATATAAATTATAATAGGTAAAGGATTTATCCTTATTGAAATACCTATAATTTTGGATGGAGAAACCATCCTAACTTTACTTGGCGACATAACCCACCTCCACCTAAGAAATCAAGTTTAGAAGAAACCATGTTAAATTTCATTCATAAAAATGAGTCTCGATTGTAAAATCATGAAGCGAAACTTAAAATTTTGAAGACTTAAGTTGGATAAATTGCTCAACTTTTTCAATAACAGTTAGTTGGTAAATTACCAAGCATAATAGAAGCCAATCCTAGAGAGCGTGCTAAGGCCAATTTCTTAAGAAGTGGAGGGTAGGGAAGTAGAAAAGAAGAAGAAAGCGGAAGTTGAAAAGAGTGATGGAACATTAGTGTAAGCAATAAGAAGTAAAGAAAAGGGAAAGGAAGTTGTCAATAAAAATCATGAGCAATGTAAATCTCAAATTCCTTACCCTTAAAGATTAAAGAATGATAAATTAGATAAGCAATTCAGAAAATTTTTAGAGATGTTCAAGAAACTATATATTAATATTCCATTTGCAAAGTCCATAGCATAAATGCCAAACTATGCAAAATTTCTAAAGGACATTATGTCAAAGAAGAGAAAGTTAGAAGATTATGAAATTATAAAGTTGAATGAAGAGTGTTTTACAATCGTTTTAAAGAAGTTTCCTCCTAAGTTAAAGGACCATGGTAGTTTTACCATTCCTTACGCAATAGGTAATTTGAAAATAAAGAGGGCACTGATGGACTTGGAAGCTTGTATCAGTTTAATACCCTTATCTATTTTTAAGAAATTAGGATTCGAAGAACCAAATCCTATAACAGTTTCACTATAGCTGGCAAATTGTTCTACAACTTATCCACGAGGGATTATCGAGGATGTTTTAGTGAAAGTTGGTAAGTTCATTTACCTTATGGATTTCTTAGTGCTTAACATGGAAGAAGATAGTAAGATGCCCATTATTCTTGGACGACCATTTATGGCCACATCAAGGGCCCTGATAGATGGGCATGGTGGTAATTGATCCTAAGCTCTAGGATGAAGAAATAGAATTCAATGTTTTAAAATTTATGCAACACCCAATAAATTATGATAGTTGCAACTTTATAGGTGCTAGAAATTTTGAGAGTGATCCTTCCATTTTCTTATGCTCTGATCCTTTGCAGAACGTATTGACTCATTCTCGGACTATAGATTTAAATAAAGAAGAGATTAGGGAGCTTTAAGAGCTTTAAAAGTAAGTAAGGTGTCTTTTGGCTTGCATCTATTAAGGAGATCTAAGATCCTAGAAAGGCCAATAAATCCTTTGCCTAAGCCGTTAATAGAAGAATCACCTCAGTTAGAATTAAATCCTCTCCCTTCACATCTTAGATATGCTTTTCTCAGTCCATCGTAGTTACATATAATTATTTGATCCACGTTGACTAAAAACATGGAGGACAGTTTGTTAAAGGTGTTACGAGGTCATCTAAGAGCCATTAATTGGACCATTGTGGATATTAAAGGGTTAAGTTCTTCAATCTGTACTCATAAAATTTTTATGGAAGAAGGAAGTAAGCCATTATTCTTGCCACAGAGACGATTGAACTTGAATATGAAAGAAGTAGTGACACATGAAGAAGTGGTTAAACTTTTAGACGCATAAATAATTTTTCCTATTTTTGATTTGCCTTGAGTTATTCCAATGCAAGTGGTACCTAAAAAAGGCGGCATTACTATGGTCCACAATGACCAAAATGAGCAAATAGCCACAAGAAAGGTAATTGATTGGCGTAGGTGTATCGACTATAAAAAATAAATGATGCCACAAGAAAATATCATTTTTCATTACCTTTCATTGATCAAGTCATTGAAAGATTGGTTGGTCACAGTTTTCATTGTGCACTAAATAGATATAGTGGTAACTTAAAAATTCTAATAGCCCCTAAGGACTAAGAGAAAACTGCCTTTATCTGTCCATATGGCATATTTTCTTCTAAGTGCATGTTTGTTAGGCTATGCAATGCCCCAACCACTTTCTAACATTGTATGATGGCTATATTTTTTATAGAATCTTACTTCAAGGTGCTTATGGATGATTTTTCAATGTTTACCATGTCTTTTGAATCTTGCTCGAAAAATCTGGATAAAGTGCTCAAGAGATGTGAAGAGACAAATCTGGTATTAAATTGGGAAAAGTGTCACTTTATAGTTCAAGAGTATACTAAGCTAAGATAGATGTAATAACTCAACGCTCACCTCCAAATTCAATTAGAGTGATTCGGAGTTTCTTAGGTTATGTTGGCTTCTATCGAAGATTCATTAAGGATTTTTTGAAAATAATTAAGCCTCTTACTGATCTTTTGACTATAGATGCTCAATTTCATTTTGATGAAAAATGCATGCATTCCTTCAAGATTTTAAAGGCTACGCTTATAAGTGCACCAATCTTAGTTTTGCCATATTGGTATTTACCTTTTGAATTAATGTGTGATGTAAGTGATCTTATGATTAGCGCAGTTTTAGGGCAAAGGAAGCATAAAATATTTCATCCTATTTATTATGCAAGCAAAACAGTGAATGGTGTTCAAAAGAATTACACCACGACTGAGAAAGAAATGTTGGTTATTGTCTTTGCATTCCATAAATTTAAATCTTATTTAATTCTTTCAAAGGTGATAATCTATACTAATCATTTAGCTTTAAGGTATTTGATTAATAAATCTTATGCAAAGCTAATATTAATCATATTGTTGCAAGAATTTGACATAGAAATTAAGGATAAGAAAGGTGCTGAAAATGTTTTCACCAATCATCTTTCAAGGTTAAGTGAAGAAGTTATAGAGAAAGGACAAAATCAGGGGATTAAGGAAGTTTCTCCCAAGTAACATTTGTTAACAGTAAAGGATACAATGCTATGGTATTCTAACTATGTTAATTATCTAGCTGGAAATGTAGTTCTTCATTATTACTCCTCTCAAAAAAGAAAGAAATTTTTTTTGAAAGTTAGAAAATTTCTTTGGTATGATCCATGCTTATACAAGATTTTTGGAGATGGAATTATTATAAAATGTGTCCCTTATGAAGGAGTTCCTTCTATTTAAAATCATTGTCATTCCACAGAAGTAAGAGGACACTTTAGGGCTATGAGGATTGTGCACAAGATTTTGGAATCTATATTTTATTGGCCCACATTATTTAAGGACGCAATTCAATTTATAAAATCTTGTAATAATTTCCAAATAAGTGCAAAACATTTTTAAGAGACATGAAATTCCTTTGAATAAGGTTCTAATTTACGAGGTTTTTGATATTTAGAGCATTAATTTTATGGGACGCTTAAATAATATGCCAATCAGTATATTTTAGTCATAGTAGATCATGTTAGAAAGAGGGTATAAGCGATAGCATTACCCAATAGTAAGAAGTGTGGAAAATATTCTTAAGAAAAATATTTTTACAAGATTTGGTACACCACGAGCGATAATAAGTGATGAGGGTTCGCATTTTTGAAATAAACAATGTGATTCCCTCTTATCTAAGTATGGTGTAACCCATAAGGTTACTACACCTTATCATCCACAAATTAGCAATCAATTGGAAATTTCTAACAAAGAAATTAAAAGAATTCTAGAAAAGATTGCTAGTGCATCTGTAAATGATTGATCTTTAAAGTTAGATGATGCATTATGGGCATATCATACTGCATTTAAGACACCCATGGGTATGTCTCCATATTTCCTAGTTTATGGCAAGTCATGTTATTTACCTGTTGAATTAGGGTATAAGCATTTTAGGTAATAAATTTCTAAAATTTCGACTTAAAGAAATCTGATGAGAAAAGATTATTGCAATTAAATGAGTTGGATGAATTTCTCCTTGATGCCTATGAAAATGCTAAGCTTTGTAAAGAAAGGACAAAGAAATAGCATAATAGAAACATTATTCCTCATGATTTCAAGATTGGTGATAACGTTTTGATCTATAACTCACGCTTAAGACTTTTTCTTAAAAAATTGCGATCTCGTTGAACTAATGCTTATGATGTGATTAACGTCTATTCATATGGTACCATTGAAGTTTCAAATGGTCAATCATCTTTTAAGGTCAATGGATTAAGGGAAAAACTTTATTTCCTTAGTATGGACAATGATCTTACTGAAATCCTTTTTCTTTCTGAACCCTACTAAGTTTAATTTCATCTTTTAATTATTCAATTATTTGTGTGTTTTCCTTTCTTTTTAGTATTTCTTATTCTCTGGTCTTTCCTTCTTTAAACGTGTCTTTTTGTTTTTTTTTCATTTAAAATTTCAGTCTAGCTTTCCTTAGTTTGATTCTCTCTCTAGATTTAATTTAATTTTAGTGTGTCTTTAATTAAGTCTTTTTCAAGCTTTAGCATTTAGGTAGTTTCCTTAAGTCTTTTTGTCTATTTTTGTTCTTAATCTTTAGTTTTAATTTGCTTGTGTTTTGGTTAATTTTCTTTTTGCCTTAAGTCCCTTTTAGGATGTTTATTGTGTTTTTGAAGTGTTTTTCTTAAGTCCCTTCGTAGTTTTTATTTTATTTTTTAATTTTAGTTTAGCTTTTTTTTTTAGTTTTAATTTTTTTCAAGTTTAGTTTTGTATAAATTTAGTGTTTTTGAAGCTTGATGTTGAGCACTTTAGTTGTATAATCATTTTATTTTTATCTAACATTAATTTGGGGTCACTTAGAGAAGAATTTGCATCCAAAATTCAAAGTTAGGAGGAATCTACAAGAATAAACCGGTGGGTAGTAAACCATGGGGCATTTAGCTTCCAAAACCGTCGTTTAAGCCTTTTTGGGTAGTTAAATTGTGGGAGTAAAACAACGCCATTAGCGCCCCAGATTGTCGTTTAAGTTCCTATTAAGGAGCCATGCGACGTCATTTCCACTAGTCTTTGTCTTCTTCCTCTCCCCTTTTATGCACACCAAACAGCCTCCCAACCTTAATTTCTTCGATTTCTTAGTCATTTCTCATCCAAAAAATTGTGTTCTTAGACTCAAATTGTCGATAATTCCATCCTCCATCTAATTTTAACCTCCAATCAGTCCAAAAACACAAAACTCACATCAAATCAAGTAAAAACTAGTCGAAGGCACTGTTCACCACTGCCTATAATTTTTTTTGATTTCTTCATGATTAAGGGATTGTTTTGCAATAATTTTAATACCATTGGAATTCTTAGATTATTCTTTATCTTTTGGTACTAATTTTTCACGTTAATATTTTCGTAAAAAATTTGAGAATTTTCTTAGTAAGGGCAAATTAGTAAATTTAAATTTTAGTCTATTTTTGGTCTCTAATTAATTTATTTTGTGTTTAGGTTAGGCTAAAATGTGTCCTAGGCAATTTCAAGGTGCTTCTAGTTCAAGAAAGAGACTTTCCTTCGAAGAGTCCTACTTTTCGAGTAGAAAAAATGCTGAATGATTCAAGAGTCATCTCCCGAATCAATTCATTACAAAGCGATCTCTAGCAACATCTCTCAATGCTAAGTTCGATGTTTTCAGAGCCTTTCGTACCTTAGAATGGGATCCAGCTTTGCTTTTAGTTGTCATGTAATATCCACTTCTGGTTAAGGAATTTTACACCAGTATAGAAGAAATGGAAGCTGATGACCTCCTCGACATCCGTTCTATGATATGAGGTATTCCTATTGTGATTACTCGTGCTATTATTTCTTCACTTTTATGTATCTTGACATTAGAGATGCATATGATCATCGAGAGGATCAAATTCATGGTGATCGAGTGGAATCTGATCCCACTTTTATAATTGATGTGGCTTGAATTGATTTGCATTTGGTTAGGCTGTCGAATAAGCACTATTATCCTACTCATCTGCTCTCGGTTTAAAACAGGATAGTGATTGATCTGTTAAGCAGTAATGTGAGTCCTCATACGAGTGGATTGAATGAGATCCGATTTGATGACACCTACATTTTGCATAAGATGTTCTTTGGGTTATGGGCCAAATGAGGGCTTTCCCCTCTCTCCTTTTATTCTGATTAGTATGTGCAATGTTGTTCATTCTCGACATTTCCACAAGAAATTCTGCTTTCCAACTTTTTTTATTAGGATTTTTTAGGAGGTCGGAGTATCTTTGAGGGCCAAGCTATTGTGCAACCTCATCCCAACTCTATTATTAGGTATCTTCTCTTGAAACTTTGGCAGTATGCCAAACTACGTGGTGAGTGGTGTAATTTGATTGGGAGACCCCTCTTCAGGGTACCTTGATGATGGTCCTATGCTCGAGCTTGTTACAACCCCTGAAGAAGGCATGGATGAGGCTTCTTCTGAAGCCACCCCTAGTGTTCTTCGACATCCTCCTATAGCAAATATGCCTACAATTATACCTTCTTCTGATGATCAGCTAGCCATGCTTCATCATAGAGCAACACATTTTGAGGATTAATTCTTCAATTAATAATGTTTAAGAGAGAGTTGATTGAGCCCACAGTTAGATCGGTGTCCTTTAGGATTATGTTTATGCTAGGTTTCCCCCTTCTAGTTATCTTAATCAGGATTTTATTCTTTTGTTCTTTTGTTTTCATCTAAGGCTCTTTGTTTTTGTTGACCTAGTTGCTTTCTCTTGATGTATTTCTTTTTGTTACTTTTTTTTTTATGTATTTTGGCTTTAGATATATATACTCCCCTTTTGGGTATATTGATGGTTTTTATCTATATATGGAGCACTCTTTTGGTATTTGTTGCACTTATACTTTCATGCCTTATTTATTCTTTCCAGCTTGCTTCTATCAATGTTTCTGATTAAGATTAATAATCCCTTTGATGGATCGTCAAATGATATTATCAACCAAGTGTTTTTTTTTTTTTTTCTAAACAATAGGGACCAATGTTCAACTTTAAGTGTGGGGGAAGGATAGCATTATATTTGATTCACACTTACTTTGCTTGTCTATTAGTACATCTCTTTATCATATTTTTCAAAGTAATCTATCATTTTTGGAAAAAAAAATTCGATTTGATGCATATCGTTGAACCTTTTTTCTTATGATTTTGATTCTTTTGACAAATTAAGATGTTATGCTTTTGATTTTGATAATTGATGATCAACATATTTTGATTCAGTTTATGCTTTAGATGATTAATTCCTTATGATCATTATGACATTCCATTTCTAAAATGAATATTTTTTAGCAATTGGTTACATCTTTTATAAATTTTTATCATCCTTGTTTAAAATTCAATTAAAGTGACAAAGAAAGTGAAGAAAAAGAAAGAAAAGAAAATAAAAATCAAATTATGTTTAAAATGTATTAAAAGTGAGCAATGATTTCATTCACTCCACTAGTTTCGAGCCAACTGGTCAATGTTAAATATTGGTGTTAGTAGCTAGTTAGAATAAAAGAAATCTACCTAATTTATTGGACAAATCCTTAAGAAACCTTATTTAAATTATTGAATAACCAAACTTTGATTTATCTTAAGGTTATAATATGAAAATTAGAATTTTTTTAGATTAAAATTCTTAAACTTTAAACCTAATGCTTAAGCTTTAAGCATACCAAAACTTTAACTTAAGTAATTAGAGAAAAAGTTGTGTCTTAACTATAACATTGCTTTGATTTAGTGAAGTGGCCCTAAGGCAAGCCTCTTAATCCATATTTAATCCATCTAGATCATTAAGAACCAATTCCTTAACTTATTCATTCATTAGGTAATCCTTTTTAATCAAGCTACGTTATTCTGCATAACTTGTCATTTTTAGTTCATTTAGTTCATTTTAGTTATTAATTTCATTTGATTAGCATTCTCTAGATAATTATGATCTAATTTGGCTTAATACTTGCAATTTGGTGATTCCCTTGGGATAATAACCTGAATCATAAATATTTTCCTATATTACTTATGATTGGTGCACTTTCCATCAATGTTAGATTAAATTTGTGAAAGAAATAAATTTTTGCGTTAGTTGTTGAAATTGGGAATTAAATTTGATCTTGCACTTTAATAGAAACCACCTACACCACCATTAAATTTGAGACTATTTTAGAATACAGATTAACAATAACAATTTAAGCACCTAATGTTCTTAGTCCTTATAAACTAAACATATTGATCGAACTTGATTTTGTTCTTCATTTTAGAACACGTAGCCTTTTACATCAACTTGATGTAAAGCAAAATCCATTCAATCCAAGTATGATATTGATGTTATTTTAATGCATACGTCATGATCCTGTTTATAGATCATTTTTATTATTCTGTGTAAAATCTAACACTGGTATACAACTTGGTTTATTCATACATGTTAAAAAATTATTAAACTTAGCTATTGGTTTTTTTTTGTTTCCAATAAATGATGATAATTATATGATTATTCAAGATATGTTCTGCTATTTTTTTAAATCATACTATATTTAATTCAAACTGTGACTACCTTTTAGTAGTTAATATTGGTAAATGACCATAAATCCAATGTAGGTGTCATTGTCCAACATATGTGACCTTTGGAAGAAAATTAAGGGCATATTTAGTTGAATTGTTGGTTGTGGTTTTTATATTTTTGTATTGATTTTTATGTTTTTTTTTCGTTTTTGTGCTATTTTTTTAAATTTTCTGTATTGTATTAGTCAAAGTTTTGAATTTCATTTCGTATCGGTCGGGAAACGGAACGAAACGGGTTTGTATCGTACTGAATTACAATATCAATCAGTACCGGTCATTTCAGCCAGTACCGCTGGAATGCGTTGTATTGGCTTATACTAATCGGTACTGGGAACCAAAATAAAAAATTTAAAAAAATTTAAAAAAGAAAATTTTGTATTTTGACCTTTTGAATTTAAATATTTAATTCTTATTTCCTATTTAAAATATATTTATGGACTATTTTATAAATTTTATAAAATTAAGAGATTAATTTATAATTTTAAAAAATTATCCGAAATAGTACCAGTATTGACCGGTATCGGTACAATACTATTTTTAGGTCAAATCCGGTATAAGTACCAGTAAGATATTCAAAACATTGGTATTAGTGTGCTTCTTTTTTGTTTATGTGTTGATTTTTTTAGGTCAAATCTCTGCACCAGTGGTGTTAGTTAAGAAAAAAGATAATTTATAAAAGATGCAAGTAGATTAAAATGCCTTAAACAAATGTACCATTAAGCATAAATTTCCTATTCCTTTAATTAAAGAGCTCATGGATGAACTAGGAGGGCCCAACTTCTTTTCACAATTGTATTTGAGAACATGACATGATCAAATAAGAACATTTGAAGAGGATATTCAAAAGACTGCATTAAGAACTTCTGAACGTCCCTATAAGTTCTTTGTTACGCCTTTTAGCTTAACAAATACACCAGCAACTTTTCAAAGCTTTATGAATTCCATATTCAAGCTTTATTTAAGAAAATTTGTGTTGGTCTTCCTTAATGACATATTGGTGTATAGCTTTACATGGGAAATACATTTACAACATCTTTAACAAGTGTTTGGGTATTAAGGATTCATCAACTTTTTATTAAGAAATCCAAGTGATCATTTGGGGCTTAAGAAGTTGAATACCTGGGGCATGTAATTTTAGAGAGAAAAAAAAAGGCATCCTAAGAATCTATTTCAACAACTTTGAAGTAATTAAGAGGTTTGACAAGTTATTACAAGAGGCTTATTAAAGGGTATGGACAATTAATCAAACCCTTAATAATGCCACTGAAAAAAATTCATTTTTATGGCAACAAGCTAATGTTGTCTTTGAGACACTTAAAAATGATCTATTTTCAACACCTTTGCTGGCTTTGCCTAACTTTGATAAGATGCTTGTAATAGAGGCTGATGTATATGGAAGTGGTTTGTGAGCTGTTTTGATGTAGGAAGGGCATCCCTTAGCCTATGTAAGCAAGTCATTAACAATAAGATATCTGCACTTATCTACATATGAGAAAGGTTTGTTGGCAGTGGTAATGGAAATAAGGCATTGGTCATATTAATTAACATAAAGAAAGTTTGTAATGTAGACAAACCTCATGAGCTTAAAGTATCTGTTAAAGTAGAAAACAATTACGCCTTTTCAATGGACTTAGCTGCCAAAGTTATTGGGATTTGACTTTGACATAAGATATAGAAAAGGAAGTGAAAATGTTATGGTTGATGGTCCATCTAGAATTGGAAGTGGAGAGTTATTGTTGGTGTCTCAATTACAAAAGTCCCTACTTCAAGACATTAAAAGGAGTTGGGATATGGATCTGGTGCTATAGCAATTAATTCAAAAACTAAAGATTATTATACTGGAAAGGTAGATTGTTCGTGGGGTCTGATGCAGTTCTAAGGAAAAAGATTATATCTTTGTTTAGTGATTCAACCGTATAAGGTCATTCATGATATCTAGCCATTTATAAGAGATTGACCCTATACTTTTATTGGAAGAAAATGCAAACACAACGTGAGGAAGTTCATCAGGAAGTTAGAGATCTGTTAGAGGAACAATTATGAGACAAATGGTGTTGGGAAATCGGGAAGCGATCTAATCGCGCAGCGGAAGTAAAAATACAACACAAAAACAATTTTCATATTCTTTCAATTTCCCATAAACCCAAGATCTCAATATTCTATTAATGAGTTAAATCACAAAAACCAATAAAGCATGAATCTAAATTCATACCTTATTTCTAAAGCTTGATCGATGTCTTCATCTTCTTGTATCCAAAAATCACAACCGTTCACATGCCTGGCCTCTAACGGTATCCACAGGTTATTAGAAGAGAACTCAAAACAAATTTTGAGAGGAAGCAGAGTCGTGCTAGCAACCCTAGAGTTGCCTCCTTATATAATGGAAAAATCATATTTTTCTTAATATTAAAATTAAACATAAATCATAATTAAAGTCTAACTTTAATT
>JAOXYD010047688.1:0-13457 GCA_028565735.1 Pinacopodium congolense | reverse complement strand
ATGTATTGAATCCACGACTTCAACACTTTGCAAGCATCTCTCTAAATTGTTCACATACCTTGTATAGACTCTCATTCTCATATTACATGAATGAACTGAAATTAGTTTTCATTTTTGCTGTCTTAGCAGGTGAGAAAAATTTAGCAAGGAACAATTTCATCAATTCATCCCATGTAGTAATGGAACCAAGTTGAAGTGTTGACAACCAAGCTTTCACCTTATCTCTAATAGACAAAGGGAAAAGTCTAAGCCTAATTATATCATCAAAAACTCCATTGCTTTTAAAAAGATCACAAATGTCAAGAAATTTTACAAGTGTCCATTAGGATCTTCTAAAGTTGAGCCTCCAACTTGTGAGGACTTAACCATTGAGATGACACTATGTGGGATTTCAAAGTTATTTGCATTGACCCTGGGCCACACAATGCTAACCACAGGTCTTCCTCGGTTCCTTAAAGCTAAGTCCATCATGGTTGGTTTCCTATTTTCTACTTGAGCTCTTACAACTATATGTTCCTCATGGTCCATTTCTATAGGTTCGAATTCAGTGTCACTTGATGTTCCTACTTCTAACGGATCAGACAGGGTTATGCGAGCTTCTTTATTTTTTTTGTCAACGTCCGCTCGAGTTCTAGATCAAAGTCTATTAGCTTAGGATTTCATCCCCGAGTATGCATACAAATTCAACTCAAATAATAACTAAAAGAAAATAAGAAAACTAAGCAAAAATCAAGGAAAACACACAAAGAAAAATAAATGAAGAAAAATTCAGAAATTATAAAAATAAAATTTTACAAGTCCTAAAGTAATTAGCCCTAATTTTTCTAAGATTAAGACTATCTAGTCCCCAGCAATAGCTCCAAAAACTTGTTGCATTGGTTAAGTGACTTTAAATCTTTGAATAATTTTGAAATAATTTTACTTTGAAAACCAATAGAATAAAGACAAGTGTACCTATCGCAAAAGTAATATAGTAGAGTAAAATTTTAATTCCTGATGTGAATCTCGTGGGGAAAAGATTTGCTTAATTACTAGGTTGATCATATTACAATTATTTAGGAAAAATCCAAACAATTTGATAAAAATTCTGAAAATTGCTAAAATTAGACTAACTTGGTTTAAACAATTCAAAAATGATTTTTAATTGCTTTTAAAAAATTATAAAAATTACCAAATATGTAAATTAGCTAATATTAGATGATTGATGATTTAATTGAGCTTTAAACACATTTAAGATCTGATTAAAGTTCCTTCACAAATAAAAAAAAAGTTATGGTTAAGACTTTGTTTTTTCTCCATTTAATATTGTCTAAAGTTTGGTTATGCTTTAAATTAAGTTAATGGGCTTTAATTTCAAGAAGGTGAGTTTGGAAAATTGATCTCAGACCTTTAACTTTCAGAAAAAATCTAGGTTTGTTCATGCAAGGATTAATTCGTGATGCTTATTGATTTTTCTAACAATTTAAGATGATTTCTCATGCTTAACCTGTCTTAAGAACTAGTCTTAAGTGGCCAGCCCAAAACCAGTTCATTTAGATCTTCAATCAACAAAATATAGAACCTTTAACATGTCTTTAAGATCTCTTAAATCATACAAACATCAATCCTTAGTAATAAAAACAATTTAGCCACATATATTGATCAAGACATACAAAATATACAACTTATGCAACATATCTTGATAGATCCATAAATATAGGCTAGAATAATAAGTTTAGAGTGTATAAAACAAGTTTGTAGAACTTCTGGATGTGTCTTGTAAATTCCAACTTGTATTGTAGCATAGCCCTTGATTTGAATCAAACTTGCAGAAAAATTAAAGAACATACAAGGTTATAAGCATAAGAACAAGTGCTTTGATTAATCAAAAAATAAGAGCATAACAATGAATAATTTGAGTTAGAAACCACCTGAATGTGAGTTATAAACTCAGAAATATGTTTATACACCAAGGCCAGATGTTTAGAAAAATAGAAACAAAACAAAAATTCCAAGAAAAAAGTGTTTGAAGCTAAGAACTATGAGGAGAGTAGAAGAATTTTCTTTATCCTATGGCTGATATGTTCTCCCCCTTTCGCTCTGCATGTTTTGTATTCATTTGTTTATTTTTACAGCTGTAGAAGCCTCTAAGATGTGCTAAAAGACAAGGGCATTAATTTTGGACATGTCATAGCCGCAATGTTGGATATTTGAGGTTGATATTGTTAACTACTCCTTTAACACCGGGCTGTACCGATGCGCAATGACGGGCTAGAGGGTGTCGTTGATGTTCGAATTCTACCTCCCTTAATAATGAGAAATTCATCCTTCAATGGTGGTCTAGCAAGGTGTCGTTGAGGGATAGAAATAAGACTATTTCTTCTAGTTTTTACTCCAGTCTCCATCTTTAAGCTCCATCTAACAAATTAAACATAATAATATATAAATTGAACATTTAAGAACTGAATTAGGGTTAAATTAACAAGAAATAACATCCAAAACCACTATACATTAACCCCTAACAGGATGATCATCCTTAAGAAATCCAAATGATCATTTATGAAATTTCATAGATATTTATGAACTCTTTAGAAGTTATGGGATTTCAAACGATGAATTAAAAACTTAAGCTTTCTCCTTTCTTTCTGAAAGCTAGAGCTACTGCATGGTTAAGTACTTTCGTACCTGGCTTTATTACTGTTTGGGATGATCTTATCAATCATTTCTTAGCTACATTATTTTCCCTAACTAAGATAGCAAAATTGAAAAACCTAATTTCTTAATTTATGCAATATTAGAGAGAGAGATTATATAAGTCTTTGAAGCAATTTAAAGAGCTTCTTGTCGAGTATCTTATGTACAATTTTAGTATTTGTGAGCAAATACTCATTTTTTTTACCTCTTACTCATACCATCCACTTGGAGCATGATAGATGTTGATGTTAGAAGTACCATCATAAGAAAAGCCCCAAGTAAAGTTTATAGTTTGATTAAGGATATGAAAACTAATAGCTTTCAATATAATTTTGAACCTTATCATAAGAAAACATTTAGAGCTCATGCAACCAGTGTTATAATAACTTTACAAGCTCAAATGGTAGACCTTAGTAAGCAATTGGAAGATTTACAAACTTAAATTTATAGTAGTGCATTCAAAGACTTCATAACATGTGACTATTGGCGTAGCACCTTTCATTCTTCTATCGATTATCATGTAGGTAATTCTTATGCCTTTAATTTTATTAAGACCATTATCCCTCTAATAGGTAAGGAGTTGAATCTTACACTCATTCTTGGGAGAGCTATTCCAATTTCCATGTAACCATCCTCAAAACTACTAATACTCATGTGCCAATCCCTAGAACAACCCACCTCCTATTCCACCTCTATTAGAAAATTCCAATTTTGAGAATACAGTAATGAAATATAACCAAAGAAATAATTCTAGGATTTAAATACTCTTATAGGTCAAATTGCACAAATCTTATAGGAGTGGTTACCTGACTCATTACACATGATACTTGAACCTACTCCTAGAGAGCATATTATGGCCAACACTATACCAAGCAGTAATGAAATAGAAACTATTGATGTAAAAAAGAGTGGGAACAAAGTGATGGAAAGTAGCAAAAAAGAGATAGTAGTTAAGAGTGAATAAGATCCCCATAGGTTATTTCCTGATCCACATGTCCAACTTGACAAACCTATGATTCCATACCCATAGATGTTAGATGCTCGAGTTAGGAGAGCTTTAGAGCTATTGGAGGAATTGCGTGCCCCATTTAATAATATATCTTAATTGAATGAACATTTAGTTAGAAACCAATCCATAGTATAAGAGTTGGAAATTTGTTTTTCTAATTAGAAAGAGATATTAATCAGGACAATCAAACCTATTAATCCAATTGAACTACATGAAAGTGTTACGTTTTAGCAAGATGAGTTAGAATCTTTTGACATACATAGTGACGAGGAAGACTTTCACATTAATTCTGAGAATTATGATGTGAATTTTATGGAATGTAGCTAGAATGAAAAAATTGAATAATATGATGAAGTCTTAGAAAATGATGAAAGGTTTTTTTTCATTTATGTTTAATGATCAAATGGCTGATGATGATGTTTATTTTATCAGTGTTAAGGATGACCTTAAAGTTGAGAAACATATTATTAAGGTTCTTGATTTTGAAAATCATGATGAAGTTGTCAAGAAAGATGAGATTAGGGAGATTTTGGAATCTAAGGAAGCTTCGATTTTATTAAATTCATTGGTTTTCAAGATTTTGAATATAGGTTAGAGATGGTATTTTAAGAATTTTTACCATGGTCTTTTTTTTAGCATGAAAGTCATGAGGCGTGTTCAATTAAGGGTAATATTCATAATTTTAAAAATAATTTAAGTGATTTAGGAACCTTTAAGAAGTTTGCCTATTATTGTTCCAAAGATGAAGAAAGAAAGAAGTTAGATTATAGACCCAAGAAAAGGTGTAAGATTCCCTAACCTTAAGGTCCAGCTAAAAGACCTTAATTAAGCACTTGTTTGGAGGCAACTCAACCACAAATTTAGGTTCTTTGGTTTCAATTTAGTGTGCTTTAGAATTTTATTTTAGCTTGTTGTTTAAGTGTTATCTAGTCTTTTCTATAGTCTTTTTGTGTGTTTCCTTTAGGATTTTATGGTTTTTTTTAAATGTCTATTTTGGGAATTCTTGTTTAGAGTCTAGTGTGTTTTAATTTAATTTTACATAGAGTCTAGTGTGTTCTTTTAAATATCTCTTTTGGGAATTCTTGTTTAGAGTTTAGTGTATTTTAATTTAATTTTACTTAGTGTTTTTTTTCTAGCATTTTATTAAGTTTAAGATTTTTTTTAGTGTATGTGATCCTTTTATTTTTATTATGTGCTAAGTGTTTCAATATACATGATTTTATTGTTTTTGTGTTTAGGTGTGTTTTCTTTAGGATTAGTGTTGTCTTTCCCTTAGTTTCCTTAGGTTTCTTTGTTTAGAGTTTAAGTGTTTTAGTTTTATTTTATTTGATATGTTTTAGTTGTTTTCTTTTAGGCTTAGTATTTCTTTTAAGTGTGTTTTATTTCTCTTATTTTTGTTTTTAGTGTTAATAACCTACCTCTAAATAACCTAAGGATTTAAAAATATTGCAAATAATATTACGAACTCCAAAAAATGTAACATTTATATGACCAATTTTTTGAGGTAGCACGTTTATTTTTACAACCAAAAGATTTAAAGTCAAAAGTTCCTGGTTACTTATAGCTCTTTTTTAGTAGATCTCTCATTGGATCACTGATATTTGTTCTAAGCCATGTTTTTTATAAGTGAGTATGCTTCATGCACTGTCTTGTTCATCAAAGCGTTACTAGTAATAGCATCCATCAAGTTCTTGATGTTGTAAGTCATCTCTTTGTAAAAGATATGAATAATTAGCCACTTCCATATTTCATGATGTTTGAAATCCTTCAACAATTCCATGTACCTCACCTAAGCTTCATATAAAGATTCGCCTTCCTCAAAGGCAAATGTGGTAATTTGATTCTTAATCTGTGTGGTTTTATTCAAAGGGAAATACTTTACCAAGAATGTATGGGAAGGTTCATCCCACAAAGTTATAGAAGTAGATAGTATGGTCTGTAACCATACTTTAACTTAATCTCTTAAGTAGAAAGGGACTAATTAGAGCATGATAACATCAAGAGGAATGCCATTCAGCTTCAATGTATCCTTGTGTTTTATAGATATTAACAGATGTATATTGAGGCCATCAATTGGTGAATTGCCAAAAACGTTTTGCTATATCATGGAAAACAAAGAGGGCTTTAACTCATTGCTATATCATGGAAAATAAAAAGGGCTTTAACTCAATTCTACATCACAGAAAAGAAAGAAAGCCCTAAGTTCATAGTTATTTAGGACTCTCTTAAGGAGTAGATCTCTCATTGGACCATTGAAATTTGTTTTAGGTTATATTTTCAATAAATGAGCATGCTTCATCCACTGTCTTGTTCATCAAAGCTCCACCATTCTTAGAATCTAGTAGGATCTTGGTGCGCTAAGTCATCCCATTATAAAAGGAATTAATAATCAGCCAGTTCCCTATTTCAAGAATTTTGGAAATGCCTAAACAATTATTTGTACCTCTCCTAAGCTTCATACAAAGATTCACCTTCCCACAAGGAAAAGGTGGTAATTTAACTCTTGATATGTATGGTTTTCTTGAGAGGGAAATACTTTACTAAGAATGCACGGAAAATTTAATAACATATAGTTATGTAACCATCTAGTACGGTCCATAACCATGCCTTAACTCCATCTCTCAAGGAGAAAGGGACTAATTAAAGCCTTGATAGCATCAAGAGGAATGCCATTCAGCTTCAATGTATCATAGTATTATAAAAATATTGATCAATGCAAGTTGAAATCTTTAATTGGTAAATTGCTAAACTGGTTTTACTACACCCTAGAAAATAAAGAGGGCTTTAATTCAAAGTTAACAAATTTAAGTTGGGCCTCTTGATTCCTGAATTGCTGATGATGTAAGTAGTTGGTTTGCTAAAATCTTCTAAAGAATGTTCTTTAGAACCATCTTCACTTCTTATACTTCTGTCATCCTTCAATATCTTATTCTTGTATATGAATAAATTATAAGAAAACTAGAACTTCATTAAAGTAAAAGTGAATCAAAATGTAATACAACTTAGATTCCTTTCCTTAATCTATATTCCAATTTATTCCATAATTAAATAAAGGAAATCAACATAAAAACCATAGATGAAACAAGAATAAGAACTTATTATCCTTTCTCTTGAATATTTACAAAATTCTTGTTAAAAACCATCTCCATCTTTATAAATGGAATTATTATTGATCAAAACTACTTTAGAAGTGGCTTTAGAATATAGCTTGAGTTTGTTTTATCTTTTTTCCTTCTTTGCCTGTTGCCTTTGCAAAAATCCTACCAAGAGTTAAGAATAAACTAAACTTTTTTTAATTCTTCATACTTTTCTTTTTAAGCCCTAGAATTTGATCTTTGATGAGTTACATGACCCTAAAAAACATCACTGTGTCATTATTATCTTACGTTTTACTTTACTTTGAAATCATACACTAAGCATGGTTTTACATGGGGCTGTGTCTTGCGTCATGTTCTTAACATAGTATCAAACATGGGACTATGTTTGCTACACAAAGAATATAAAAGAATCGTGATAAACATGGCCCCTAACATGGTAGCTTGTTGATAACATGTTTTAAGCTCTTTAATCCAATTTGTCTAGAGTTGTTCCACTATGATTTAGTTCTTTGCAATTTTTATTCCTTTTTCTTAAGTATGCATGAATAAGACCTATGATCACAATACTTCAATATTCATCTAAAATGAAAGCAATATGCCATAAAAAATGATGCTAAAGGTAATGCCTCTCTAGCATACATTAGTTTCAAGAAATGTTACCTTTCTCATCTAATTTATTCTTAAATTCCCAATTTGTACCTATAATTTGATGATATATCGGTATAGGAATAAAATTCTACGCCTTATTTCTTTCAAATTAATTCAAAATCTCATTTACAATGAAAACCAAATCTTATCACTGAATGTCTCTTTTATATTCTTAGGCTCAATTAGAGAAATAAAGACAATATGTGAAATATTTTTAATGAGAGATTTAATAATCACTCCTTCATAAACATCATCTCTAATTTGATCTGTATGATGTTACCTTTTCTTATTTTCAATCCTTAGGGTATGTTTTATTCAGTTTTCTGCTTCTGATTTTTTTTTTTTTTGTGTTTTTCAGTTTCTGTTCTTTTTTTCAATTTCTATATTATATTAGTTTTTTGTGTTTTCAATTTTTATGCTATTTATTTTTTGATTTTTTGTTTAGAAAAACTGAAACAAAAAACTAAAGCGATAAACATTACCAAATATGCTCTTAGGATACTCCTTATCTTTCTTAATTCATCTCTTGGTTTAACAATTTTTCTTTCATTCTTAAAGGTGACTCCATGGTCATTAGATGGAGTCTAGATGTACCTAAGTTTTAAATGAAAATTAAACTAAGAATCACACTAAATAATATCACAACTCATGATATGGTAAGTGTACCTATTATTATGCAACGTAGTTATGGTAAATCCAAGTGACGAATCCACAAAGAGTGGTATTATCAGTGAATTTTTAACTATATTATCTAGCTTATCAAATGGTAAAGTGATTAATTGAGTTCATAAAGAAAATAAAAAAAACAATGGAAATTAAACACCTAAAATGAACTCATTCGTTTTCAACGTTAATCTTGATCTAACTAGCTTTCTAAATTCATTAGACCATTTCTTTATGAGTCCAATGTATAGAAAAGCTATGATGAATATCATTTTCATTATAAAAAAATTTAAGATTTCATTTTCGAATTCTCTACCATGCTTATTCCTAATAGATGCAATCATGAGTCCTTTTTTTTATTTTGAACTCCTTTTGGAAACATCATAAATTACCTAATGCATTCATCTTTACTAACTAGAAATAAAGCCCGTATAATTATACTAAATTCATCAGCTATGATATATGTATAAAATTTACCTCCTAGGCTAGCGATCCTAATAGGGTCAAATAAATCCATATGAATTAGTTCCAAGATTTTAGCGAAAGTTATCCTTTTCTCACTATTGAATGAATTCCTAAATTTGTTCCCATTTAAAAAACTTCACAAATTATATAATTCTAAAATTTGACATTTATAATTCCATTAATTATTTTCTTAGTGTTAAGACTGTAAATGAGTTACATGATTTCATGTCAAAACCAAGGTAAGCTACACTAATGCATGTTCACTTATAAAAACTAAACATTTCATATCATGATTAAAAATGTCATAATGATCAAAGAATACTTTATAATCTTTGCCAAAATTTTGTCTCACACTCAATAAATAATACTTTAATCCATCAACCTATTATTAATAAAATGTGATATTTCTTACTAACGATTCCAATTTCCATTATCTTACCTATAGTATTCCCTCCAAATGTAGCATATCTTCTATCGTTACTTCCAAGGTATATTAGTTAGGATGCATCTTCAATCATATACCTTGAGCATTGACTTTCCATATGCCATTTTGTCCTTTTCCTTGTAACCTATGTAAAAAATAAATCATTTTGTTTAAGTTCCCATACTAATTTTGATCTTCAAATATTAGCTATCTTCAATTCCATCCAACTTTTTATGTTTTGTTCCACCATTTTTATTTAGCATAATAAAAATTTTCATTATATGCAAAGTTACCAAAAAAATAAAAAAATCATGTATGGTTGATGATGAAGTCAATATCCATATGAATTCCTAGTTCTTATACCAATTTAAGTTCCTGTACTACAATTATGTCTACTTTGATGAATTATATTTCCATATATAGTTTTGGAAAATGCATGTATGCATGGAATTCGCCTTTAGGTGAAGACTTTGAAAAGGATGCAATAATTTCATGAAATTCCGGTACATGTTTATCATATAAATTCTATCCTTTAAAAATATTGTTTTTATTATTTGTGGTATATTATATAGCCTATAAGTAAATCCTTACCAGTGAGTATCATTGGATAATTTTTGGGCTACTAACATACGTTCTTACTTCTTTTTTCCTTTGTTGGACTTTATTAAGGAATCCTTAAGGCTTTTTTTCATTTAATAATCATACATTTTCTTCTATCAAATTTTATATATTGTCATTATCTACACTCTTAAAACCTATAATGTTATGCAAGTCTTTATAAATGTTTCCAATTTCTAATTTGCTTGCATATAAAAGTATCAATGCTTCTTTATACTTAGAAGATAATTTGTTCTTCTTTAAGGTCATAATTTCTAAATACTCAACCAATTCATCATGAGTAAGAACGTCATCAAAATCATTCTCATCACAATAGTTAGAACAAGAAAGTACCTCATCATTCACCATGAAACACATGTGAGCTACTTCTTTCTCACTATCTAACTCACTTAAATCATTCCACATGGTTACTTTTAAAGAAAAAAACTTGGAAGATAATTTGTTCTTCTTGAAGGTCATAGTTTCTAAACACTCTACCAATTATTCATGAGTGGGAACCTTAACACAATCATTCCCATCATAATAGTTAGAACAAGAAAGTACCTCATCATTTGCTATAAAACATATGCGAGCTACTTCTTTCTCACTAACTCACTTAAATCATCCCACATGTTTACTTTTAAAACTTTATTTTCTTTCTTTTGCTCTATTCCTTTTTTTCATTTCTTTCATGATCATCACATTTTTGTAGGCAAGATCATTAAGATCTTATGTGAATGGGTAGCTATTTATAGGATAAATGAAGCTAGCTTTCATGATTAACAACTGTCATGATTTGACCTCCTTTTGTTTCTCTTTAAATCCTATCATATAAATGAGAAGGGGTCCTATCAACTTCTCCAAAGGTAAATCATTTAGATATTTTGTTTCTTACAATGCTATTACTTTGATGTCCTATTACTTATACAAAGAACTTAGAATTTTTCTCACCAATTCAATGTTAGTGTAGATCTTACCCAACCCTTTAAAAGTATTTATGAAATAAATGAACATAGTATACATGGACAAAATGCTCTTATAATGTTGTATATGAAAATGTTCATATTGGCGTGTGAGCCTACTTAGTTTATTAACTTGACGTATACCTTCTTGTTTGACTTCTAGTGTTTACTAAATATTATATACAAATTCACACATAAAGATCCTATAACATTCAGTCTTATCTAACATACAAAATAAGATATGTACAACCTTACTATTCAAAGACACTAATTTCTTATCATAACTATCTCAATCTTCCTTTGATTTAGGTATCTTTTGATCTTAGGAATATGATGTTCGTTTGAAATAATTTCCCATATGTCTACAATTTTTACCATAAAAAATATCTTGATATTCCAATAAAAATAATCATTACCATAAATATGGAATTCTATTAATTTTGTTACCCTTCCTAACTTGAAGAATATGTATTCAGGTTTTCATTTTTTTATCTTTTTACTCAATTTTAGCTAGAAATATATCCCATATAAGTCTTAATTTTAATAACACTTATTGGTCCTTATGGAACACAAAAGGGGGTAAATTAAATGTAATAAAAATTTTCTAAGTTCTTAATATTCTAAAACTTACTCTAAAATAATTTTATTGTAACAAAAAATATAACAATTTATTTGAAATAATATACCAATTTAAAACAAATAAAACAACAATTTTTTTAAATGTAATGAGATTATGGAAAGAGATTTCAAAATGATTTTAAAGTGATTCGGTGAACAAACCTCATCTACGTCCACTCTTCAAGACATTTTTAAAAATTTCACTAAAATCATTTTTCCAACAAGTAAATGGTGCCCTTATATAGCAATACTTTTTTGGTGAAGAGGAACCTTATTTAACTCAATCCCAATTTCACAAAGAAAATACACATTTAAAATATCTCATTTGTTCAAAAGTGCACTCTTGGAAAGCATTCTTGATTTCATTAGATTCACTTGACTTAATTAATCCATTTGATTTATTCAAAAACTGTTTAGAACACCTAATTAGGCTTTTATATCCATTTATAGCTATTAGACACAAAGATATACAAAAATCTAGCAATTAAAAACTAGCCATTAGATAGTTGTCGAAGATATTGGTAGAATAGTTTGACATATTGACCAATTAATGCCCTATACCAGTTAAGCAATCTACTAACTAGCTTAAAAAAAAACATAGCATTTTCACTTAAACAATTAACCACTCATTAAAACCAAAGCGCTACACCTAATTTACTTAATCTAAGAACTAAACTTTAAAAGAGATGAAAAGAACATGAAAACATAATGAAAATCTAAGGAAAATAAAAAGAAATAAGGGTGCCCTCAAGTGGGGAAAAACACTACTAAAAATGGCTCAGATCAATTTAATAATTGTATTTTAGACTATGTTTCTATATTATTTTTAGATGTTTTAAGTGTTGTTTGTGTGATTTAAATTGAGTTAGTAGGAACTTTAGCATCCTTTTCATTATCTTTTAGGTGTTTGAGTATTTCTTTACATTGTTTAGTGTTTGAGAGCAAAATATGAACTTATTTGAGGAATGAGTTGATTAACTTTGATGTTTGGTTGTGCAAGTATTGAATGAGACTCAAACTATCACTAGTTTTCATATTGTAACTTCAGTAATGCATTAGGTGCTCCTAAAAGCTCGAATTGCTATGAACATATATAGGGTGCTAGAAAACATATGAGGAGTTTGCATATCAAATTGCATGACATTTGAAGGTCTGTAGACGAAGATATAGCAAAATTACTAAGTAGAGGTCAAAGTTGAAAAATCTGATGCGGCGAGATGATGTGGCAAAACATATGCAAGACGTGTTTTATAATGTTTTGGACATAAAAGGATGTGAGGAACCCTAGAAACCACACTTCTAACCCTGGGACACATCCAAGATAAAAATAGAGGGTTTTGGAAGAGGAAAATTGTGGTCCAAACTTAAGAAGAAGGAAGATAATCAAGATTTAAAAAATGTTGTCCAAATTTTCCTGAAAAGGAGACTTCATCATCCTCACTAGTTCATCTTTCTTTTACTTTCTTTATGATGTTTAATCTAAATACTCTTTTTTTTAGCATGATTATGGATTGGTAAATATATTCTAGGCATTGTTCTTAAATTGTTTATCTAACTTTTGCTATGTTGATTTAATGCATAGTTTTTTGTGTTAATTGTTAAGCTTATAATCACTCTAATCGAGAGATTGTTTTGATTTATTTGAGATAGGATGCACAAAGAATTTTTTTTTATTTAAAAAACAAAATATTGTTTTTTTAAAAAAAATTTAATAGTTTTATTTATTTATTTACAAAAATAATTATTTAAAAATAATAAATATATATAATTAATAAATAACAAAAATTTTGAAAAATTTTTTTACTAAAAAATGAAAAAAGACAAAAATTAATAATTTTTGTTTACTATCACTGTAGCAACCCGAACATTTGTAAGTTTTGTTATTATTATTTTTTTAACCTTAAACTAACACTTTCTTTCATTCTTTTCTTTCTTTTCTTATTTAAATTTTATTTATTATTGTTATTAGTTTTTCATTTTCTTTTATCTTATTTTTCTTATAATCTTTGTACTTTTTATTTTCTTTTTATTTTTAGATCTCTTATTATTATTGTTATTATTTCTTTTTAATTTAATTTTACTTATTTTTATTATTTTTATTTTATATTTTACGTTTTCATTTTATTATTCTTTTTCCATTTTTTCATTTTAATTTTAATTTGAATTTTTATCATTTTATTATTTTTATTTTTATTAATTTTATTAATTTTATAATAATAATAATATTATTATTATTATCAATTAATAATAATAAAATTTTATATAATTATTAAATTTAATAATAATAAGAATAATAATAA
>JAOXYD010047677.1:0-13458 GCA_028565735.1 Pinacopodium congolense | reverse complement strand
CAATCACTCTATATGTTGTGGTTAATTCAGTTATTTCTTCTTATATTTTTTAAATTGTGAAAACTGATATGAATATATATGTATATAATGTAGAGGTAGAAGGTGGTGTGTCTACTGTTATTCCGAACACTGAATGTTCGAGGATGTTTGCTATTGGGAATACATTGGGAGTGCTGACTTGTATGTGAACTCTGAGACCTATGTGCTTAATTATGTTAAATTTCAAACTCTAATCTGATAATTGTATTATGTATATTTGTTTTCCATGTGCTCCTCGCTCCCATTCTGATTTGATTGAAATAGTATGATATTGTGTAATTCCTATACATGGGTATTCTGACTAACTTAGATCCGATGATTATGAAAATGCGAATTGTATGTGTATTCTGCTTGATTGATTGATTGTATGATCTGTAATTTGTTCCTTTGTATTCATGAAATGCATGATCACATTAATGGCGTTGTGACTGAGGTGACCAGGCTAGCCATAGTTTGGTGTGGGGCTTATGCACGTGGTTGGAACGAGCCTCAGGCTCAGATAGATGTTGACCCATTTTCTACTACGGATCGTGGTTAATACCCGAAGAATGAGTCCAGTATCAACTACTGATATGGAACAGTAATGGAATAAAGTTACAACAAAAGAAAAAGAGAAATTGAATGCCATGTGTATTTTTAATTTTTTCTTATATGATAAAATGCCATGATATAATCATGCTTTATATGCTAAATACATGAAAAGCGTGATTTTAATTGTGATGATTCTGCGATTTGTTTTGTGTTCGATGGTTATGTATGGATAGAGTGAGCACATCGATGATGGCCACTCACTGAGTTTTTCAAAAAGTCACCCCACTCACCATTTCAGGTCAGAGGGAGCTCGACTCCTAAAGTAATATATTATAGAGAAAGTGAGAGATTTGTACTTACAGACTTAGTATGGCTCAGAGGTTGGTCAGCTGACGTCTCAAAGAGTCTAGCTAGCATGTTTTTGTTCTATTTTCTGCTTATGTATAGTTTATGATAATGTATACATGGAATTTGGTTTAATATATGAGGTTTAATGTCTATGTTCCTTTTGATTATGTTGCATGATGCCTACTATAATTACTCTAGCGTGCCACCCTTATAGGATATTTACTTGGATATTCAGCAGAATGTTGAGTAGGTGTCCTATGAGAGTGGGATGCTACACCAAGGGAGGTTCTACCTATGTTTTGATGTTAATAAACCAACTCTGTTATGAATGGTTTTTGTTGTTTTTTATGTATTGGAAAGATATGAAGCAGAAAGATATATAAGGATTCAAATAGGAGCTATTTGATGTAAATTGATAATATATGAAAAATAAGTTAAATGAGGCATCAAAGATCAAGATGGGGAAGTTATATAGGTTATGCTATACAATCTTGATGTAAATCTTATTTTGATCATCCAAATGTGTTTATGGGCTCAATTCATACATATGTTTTTAAAGAATCCCTTTGATGCATTGATGCGTTAAAATATATTTGTTAAAGTGTTTGAAGTATGTTTGAGTCAAGTTTTATTGAAAAAAAAATGTTCTATTGCATTTTAAAGAAAGTTTATAACTTAGAAGAAGTTTCAAAAGAGTCAAAAACTAGTTTTTGGAATGACTAGTTGATCAATGTAGGTTTATTGGTCTACCAAAACATAAAAAACATGAGATTGATCAACTAGTGTACAGTAGATTAGTCACTCAGTGTATAATGTTATGAATAGACTATATGAATTCTGTCCATAAGATAAATGGACCCTTAAATAACTGGATAAATGGAATCGTTATGCTAAACTAGTTGACCAGTACTAATTATTGGTCGACCGGTGTGTGAGACTAATTGACTAATGCATTGTAATGGTTGACCAATGTGTCAGGAGATCAATTATAACGACTAGTTTCTAATAGAAATTTTTAATTTATTGATTTTTTATAAATACCATCAATAACAAATTACTAGATAGTGCATTTTCATTTATAATTAAGTTTGATGGAGTAATGTATTTTCATTTATAAATAGGTTTGTTGGAGTATTTGTAATGCATCCAATTGAATTTAAGAAAAAAAGAAACATTGAAGTGTTTTCAAATGATAATTTAAATGCTTTTTGAATGTGTTGTTAAGGTCTTTAGTGCATGCTTCATTGGTTTTGTTTCTGAGCCCTTTTGTACACTTTGAGTGATCAAAGAGAGATACATTTAAGTGTATTTTGGTTATGGGTTTAATGAAATATAGATTGTTATGTTGCTTTTTCGCTTAAGAAGATTTGTTAAATTGTTGATTATACGTAAAATTTTTAATTATTTATTAGAGAGTGGGTGCAGGTGAGGTTGGTGTACCAAACCACTGTAAATTAATTAACCTTTCTATTTAGCGACACCTTTTACTTTATAAATTTATTTTTTAATTTAAGTTATTTTAATATTTCTATTTTCAATATAACTTTTATTTTTCCCATTATATTAAGAATGAATTTTTTGAAATAAGCAAATGATTTACAAAATTTAATGTCACCTAATTCACCTCCCTTTTTTAGGTTTCTTAAAGGGCCAATAAGTCGTATGAAAGTTATGATTTAATTTATACATATTTCTAGCAAAATAGTGAGGATGGAGATCATAATATGGCATTATTAAACATGTTGGTTTCATCCTTTAGTGAAGAAGGTCAAAACTTTAGTAGAAGGTCAAAACTTTAGTAGAGTCCTATTTTTTTTATTAAAATGATTATTTATATTGGAAGACTAAGATAAAATGTTTCATAATAGATTAAATATATATTTATAGAAATTGTTTCAAAAGGACCTCACATACCTGTGAAAATTATAGAAAATTAAAAAGTACCAAAATGGGAGGAACAATATTATAGTAATTATAAAAATTTAGTTTCCTTGACTAATAAGTCCATACATATTATAAATGTGAATAGATTAATGAGATTTATAATGCGTTAAAGGTTATTCATGAAGTCAATAACTTATGTGTGTGCTAAACATGCCTAAGTTTTGAATAAAATTCAAAGAATCAGAAATAAAAAATATTCACACATAATAAGGCAAGTGTACATATTGCTACATAGTATAGCTAATATGAGTCAAGTGTTTGAACTCACAAGGATTGTGAATACTAAATAACTCTTATCCATGCTATCTAACCTACTTAGTGAATGATGAATTGATCAACTAATTAAAATAAATTAAATAACTAAAGACAAATCCAAAGATAAACTCATTATCATTTACCAAGTAATGATGAAGTTAGGACTTAGACAGTTAATCCCTTTAAGATGCATTCGCATTCATTGATTCACCTTAAACTAACATGTTTTCCTAATTTTATTGGACCATGGGTTCCTAAGATAAATCACACACTCTCTGGAATTATGAAATTTTATTCAATTTGATAAATCAAGTGAAAGATCTCTCTATCTCAACCTATCAATTAGATGCAGTAGTTTGTTTTATGGAACATATTGTTTTATGGAACATATTACGTAAGCCTATATCTAGGACCCTATACAAGATGTATTATTTATGGATTTACCTAAAATAGACATTGTATTTCTCAATTTAAACATGCATTATCATACCATTACAATTGAAGTTTACATTCGTATAACATTCAAAAACAATGTCGTTAACTCAATAAACAAATCCAATATAAATAGGGAAATTCAATTTTCAACAAAAAATGAAACATTATATCCTAAGGTTCATAACAATCTAAATCATACAAGAAAATTAAGTTCTAGACATAAAGAAAACAATAATAATAATTAATGAAAAATTAAGGATAAAGAAGCTCATGGTAAAGTTTTTTAAATCTCTTGACTCCTTTAATATTCTTATCATGAAATCTAATCTTAATCTCCACTTTGTTGGTGTTTTAAACCATTTACTTATTCACTCTTACTCTAATCCTATTTTAGATGGCTTAGGTATCACCTCCACGTTATTGGCTATGACTTTAAAGCTTCATAGAAATAAGAACAATGAGGAAAAACTCTAAAAATACGTAAATACACAAAGGACGGTGCACCAATCATGATCAGGATCGTAACAGCCAAGATCATGGTTATGATCCTGACTATGATTTTTTCTGACTTTAAATTCCTACTATAGCTAGATGAATCATGACCATGATCTTAGCTGCAAGTCCTCTAACTTTTCCAACTGTCAACTCTTCTCAACCTTTTCGCTTTAACTTCTTCGTTGCATGTCCTTTTGCCTTGAATTTTTGTGTGGAACTCAATAACATGATGTTCTTATTCCCAAAAATAATTTCACAACAATTCCAACTTACGAAATACATCTAATGTCAAACTAAAGTATCCTATACTAAAGTTAGTGCTTGTTTAATCTTCTCTTACTCTTTTCTTTATGCACTATTCAGGCATGGCATATAGCTTTCAAATTTGATATGGAGCTTCCTAACATGATGCTCTAACTCTTCGAATTGATTCCACATCTTTGCTTATGCCAAAAGTGAATTAAAATTATCACCAACTCCTACAAAATATAGACATTCATCCAAAGGGACTTAAGCAACATCTTATTTAAGAATAAAGTAAATATGAACCTAAATCACATGGATTCAATGAGAACTAGATAGCTAAGATAATGATCATGAAAACATACACAAAAGATGTATAATTAGGGTGTTGATAGCTTATCATAAACTACCAAATAAAAAATTCCTAACTACTTAACTAGGCTATAGGGCAAGCTAGGGTCGAAACATAGAGAGTTAGGATGAAAATGTTATTGCAAATGTTGTATGAAAAAATAAAATAAAAAACCTTTGATGTAATGAGAAATAAATAGCTAAGATATAACAAATGCAAATAAAAAGGAAAACATAATGCAAAAGACGATAAACTAATAAAAATATCAAAGAAATGGATAGAAGGCATCATCAAGATTCTGGGACAATCATTGATCCTCAAACCTAGGTAAATGGTGCATTAGCTAAGATAATAGCTTATGGATTTAAACATGCTCTTGAATCCTCGGTTCCTCTAAAGTAGGTAATTCTAACAATCTCTAGAAAAACTCTAACTTCACTATAACTTCGAATATCTCTCTAAGTTTAGTGGTAAAGAAGTATTAGGTGATAAGGAATGACTAACTTAGGCCATTAACTCATAAACTCTAAAAGTGTAACTTAAAATATTGGAACCTTAGACTAATTGTTGAAGTTTGCCTATAAATTCAATTAGTCTATTAGTACTTTTGAAAATTGTTATGTACCATTACTTATCACAAACTAAAACCTAGCATTTAGATTATGAAACCATCTGAAAGGTTATTAAGCCTAAAGATCATATCTAATCCTTGAAATTGAAACTGAGTTCCAATCAAACCTAAGCTTTACTAAATTCAAAAAAACTAAATCACATTCTCACAAATAATTGCTTATTATCCATTTTATAGCTTCTAACCCCTAAATACCTAGCTACACATGCTTAAACTAATCCAAAAAAAAATTAAATAAGCATAACTCATACTTAATAAAAAAAAACCAAGGCTAGAAAAATCAAGACAAGTAAGGAAAATTGCTATTCAAAACTTAGTCTAATGAAAACCTAGGATTTTTATGCTAACAATTAACTAAACATAGTCAAAATCATAAAAACCAAACCAATTGCATTAAAATAGAAATTCCAATACATCCGAATTGAATAAAAACTAAAATTAAATGATTTAAAACATAAGAAGATGGATCATTCTTAACTATCAAGCATAAACTAACCAAAAGCACCAAGAATAAACAAAAACCCACAAGATAAACCATCACACATGCTAGAAATTAATAAAGATATAACTAAAATAAAAATAACCCAGGCTTAAATTAGTGAAATCAAAGTTGAAAATTGAAAATAAAACAATCTATTCATATATAATCAAGATTCCTTACAATATTCAAGAGTTTTAACTACAAAACCAATTAAACTTTCAATCTAGACACAAGAAGATATGGAAAGACGAAAATATACGACTCAAATCATTAACAACTGAAAATAGAGTGCAATGATACCTAAACTAAATAAACCAAAGAGATTAAACAAAAACCCAAAGGAAACCCTAGCAACATAAAGAGGTTTCTAGGAAAACAAGATGAAAATCACAAAGGAATGTAATGATTGTTGCTTTCATATGTTTTTAAGCCCTTGATATATATCTTGGATGGCTGCTCGGGCTTTATGGATGTTTTAGAAGCAATTTGTTCAAGTTTCTCATAAAAATCACAATACAACGTTATTTTACAAAGGGAAAAACCAAATGGCCACCAGACCATAGACATCTATGGCCTACCGGTGATATTATATTATGTTATATTATAATATAATAACAATATAATATATTATTATTTATATGGGATCGGCCATCGCGAGCCTTGAATAGCTAGCCATGTAATTGATCCCTTTTATGAATTTGATTCAAGACCTAAAATTTAAAAACTTCTACGCCTCTTTACCTATTCTACTCTAACCCTTTCTATACATCTGCAATAACAGTGAAATTTTGTATGTAGATTCTTAACATGATTTTCTTGCACCCAATAAAATATTAGATCCCAAAATCACCTATACCAAATATAACGTTCAACTAAGCTTGTCTTGTTCTTTTTTATTACACTCTTCATGGCTTGTCATGTAGCCTTAACATTTGGAGTGGAAACTCCTAACTTCATAATCTAATTTTTCAAATTGGTTCCACACCTATTCTAGTTCATAGGTGCCTCAAAAGGGTCACTATTTGCTAGTTTTAGCTACATTATAAGTATGTAGCTCATAATTTATAGTATAACTAATATCAATCCCACGAGGAATGAATATAGACTTAAAAATCTAAGTTGCACATTGTTTAACATAAAAAAAGATAAATAATCTAAAAATTAAACTAAAATAACAAATTCAAGGAATTAAACTGAGGAATAAAATAAAACAAAGAAGATACTTGATAATGGAGACATTATGGTTATTCTATCCTTATTTATCTTCCTTTTACATTATTGAATTAATTATGTTTGATCTTAGATATCCTATGGTTTGATTATCTTCTCTGAAGATCTAATCAATTAATCCCAATTGAAATACATAAAAGCTTAACTGTAACCTCTCGGATCATAACACTATTCCTAAATAATGCAATTAGATTATAAGCAATCTTAAGGACAATTAACAAGTAGTTAAGATCTCTCTTCAATCACTTATTAATCTGATCATTGCAAGTCCTTTAGCTTACCAACCCTTGTTGCGCAACTTAACTTAAATAAATCAAAACATTCTCTCAATTCGAAGTTATTATAGACTTAAAAATTATCAGATACAACTATGCATTAAATAAATGTAATAAAAGAAGGATATAAAATTCAAGAACAATCACTAAACTAGATTTAACAATCCATAATCATGTTCAAACAAATACTATTCATATTAAATATAAAAAAGGAAACAGAAAGGTAAACTAGTGAAGAAGATGCAGTCCTTTTTCTAAAAAATCTAAACAGCTTCCATGAATGTTGATTACTCCTCTTTGATCTAGAGTTTCATCAAGTTTTTGCTCTTCCAAATCTCTCTTTTCTATCTTAGATGTTCCGTAGGACTAGAATGGTGGTAGCTAGGGTTTCTTCACGTCTTCTTTTGTCAAAAACAGTATAAAACTTAAATGAAACACGTCACTCTATGTAATCCCATCATATCAGCTTTTCGAACTTCTAGATGTACTCTGTCTTTTTACTATATCTTTGTCTAAAGACCTTCAAATGTCCTAAAATATGATATGAAGCCTTGTAACATGACATTATAGCTCCTTGCAAAATTTCATAACATTTGGAGCTTTATAGGTGCACCTAATGCCTTCTGAAACTTAGCTGTACAAAATCTATTTCCTCAGCCAAACTTTTTTTTATCTTTCCTTTGTATACTCTTCATGGCTCGTCATATAACTTTGATATTTGGTGTGGAGCCTCCTAACTTGATGATATAACTCCAAAAATTAGTTCCCTATCTCTTCTAACTTCATAGGTACACTAAAATGCTTAGCAAAGTTCTACATAACATGAATAATTATCTAAAGCAACATAAGAAACACCTTATTGAACAATTAATTAAATATGCACCCAAATCATAAGCAATTGCATCTAAAGTCTAAAATCATCATTATGAATCATGCCTAGAAGATTTCTAATTAAAGTACTATCAAATATCCCAACACTTGAGCTAGTGCTTATCCTTAAGTAACAAATTAAACATCCACTTAAGATAAAATTTATGAAGATTTGAAAATTAATTGAGAAAAAATATTAACCAATTCAATTAGTTTTGCTCATAAATCAAAATTATTTCATGGAAAAAACTCTGTTATCACACACAATCACACTGTTAGAAATAGGTAACCTTCACTATATAATGTCAAGCATCTAAGTTACTTCAAGTGGATTACTATGCAAACTTGTTCAAGGATGTTACCATTAACACAAGGCACAAATTAAGTTTTTTTAGCAATTATTAAGTATTCAACTTGTCTTTTGGCATGAGGGTAAACATTTTGTCATGAATGTTCCCTAATTACTTAACTTAGATACCTTTTTTGGCTTGTTTGCAATGTCATCTAGCCTTTTTACATGAAGATGAACATTTTGTCATGAACATCCCTAGTTACTCAACTAGCTCACAATTGTAAATGTCTACTAGCTCCACTCATGAACATCAACCCTTTTTTATGGTTATAAAGGTAGTGAAGAAAATATTTTAACTCAATCTATTTAATCCTATATAAAATTTTCATTTATTAAATTAAAAACTATTCCAAATTCACAAAACAATTGATCAGCAACAACATTAAAAACTCAATATTATATACCAAGATCACTCAACATCCACACAATCACACAAAATAAAAGAAAGAAAATAATTGAAGAAAATTTTGGGTTAGAAATTATTCAACAATTGTTTAATGCTTAGAAAATAGAAAATATCAATTGAATTAAAATGCTACAATTAACAATCAACTCCTAATTTCAATCATTTAAATATAAGATATTCAATTCATTCCTATTAGTCTCAATAATTGAAGTTCATGAATAAATGAAAAATCATGCTGACATTGCATTAAGGTCATTCACTTGACCACACTTAGTTTTACCTTTAAGAAATAAGAGAAAGGGGAGAGATTACTTCCCTTTCATTTGGTGGAAATTCTCCAAAGCATAACTTGCCATAATGCCTGTTCACCTTCAATGTTTTTCCTCCAAAGTTTTCTAGCTTGAGAGCCTCCTACTTACAAACTTGAGCAATTTTAAGTGGTCCTATCCACTGAGAGCTAAGTTTACTTGGAATCAACTTTAACCTTGCTATAAGCCTCCTCTTTCTTGCCTTAACTACCCTCTCCTCTTATTCCAAAATCTAGGTGTCAGGAATGATAGTAGTAAGGGCTTTTCCCTCACCTATGAAATTATATTACAAGTGTTGAAGTAAGGATTTTAACTAGAGTATGTGTAGTTTCACAAAGGAGAAAGGAATTAGGGCATTTGTTCTTCTTAAAGCTTCCCATTTTGGTTTCTTAACCAATTTCATCCCCTTCTAAACTTCTTAATCAACTTTAAAACCAGCTTCTTCATCACACTTCACCTCTTGCTCCTTGATATATTCCTCTACTAATTCTATCTTTATGCAAGCACTACTTTCCTTAGGATCCCTCCCTGTTTTGCTGATGCTAAACTTAACCCGTTCATTACCAATCCTAAGGACTATGATACCCTGTTGATTGGCATTGAAGCTAGGCCTCAGAAAGTCCATAATATTTCTTTAATGCTTGCCTTGATTTCTGTCTTCCGTCATTGTTCTTTCAATAGATTCTTAGTGCTTCACTTTTCAGAATCCTCTAGCTTACTTGAGCTCCTAGTTACTCTTATATTGTTGCACCTACAATCACACAAAAATTTTTTAATAAATCTTTATATCAAAATAATCTAAATTAAATAAGATGCTAATATTGAATACCCTGGTAACAATGCTAAAAACTTGTTTGCCAGTTTTAGCTACACTATAAGCGTACAGGTCATAACTTATAGTATAACTGATATCGATCTCATGATGATTAAATCTAAACACCTGACAATCTGAATTATAGTTTGTTTAAGGTAAACCATTAATGATATGCAATTTGAAAATTATACTAAACTAACAAATTCAATAAATGAAACTGTAGAAGAAAGCAAAAAAAAAAAAAAGGAGATGATTAGTAATAGAGATTTAGGGGTTATTCAATCCTTTTTTTATCTTCCTTTTACCTTATTAATTTAATTTTGTTTGATCCTAGATATTCTATCGTTCGATAATAGATATCCTATGGTTTTATTACCCGGCCTTAAGATCTAATCAATTAATCCTAATTGAAATATTTAAAAGCCTAATTGTAACCTCTTGGTACATAACACTATTCTTAAACAATCCAATAAGATTTGAAACAATCATACAGACAATTTACAAGTAATTAAGATATCTATTCAATCAACTATTATTCTAATAATTGCAGGTCTATTAGCTCATTAACTCTCATTGGGTAACCTAACTCCAATAAATCAAAACAATCTCTTCGTTCAAAGTGAATGTAAGTTTAACAATTAACATCAACAAGTATACATTAAATTAATAAGATAAAAATAAAATAAAAGACTCAAGAAAAATTCATAAATTGGATTTAGAAATCCATATATCATTTTCAAACAAACACTATTTAAATTTGACATCAAAAGGAAGGAAAAAGAAAGATAAACTAGTGAAGATGATGATGCCCCTTTTTTGGAAAATCTAGATAGCTTCCGATTACTCCTCTTTGACCTAGAGTTTCTTCACGTTTTTTCTCTTTAAAAACCCTATGTTCTATCTTGGATGTTCCCTAGGCTCAGAATGGTGGTATATAGGGTTTCTTCACATCTTATTTTGTCCAAAATAGTATAAAAACCAAATGAAATGTTACAACATGTCATCCCATCACGTCACCTTTTCCAACTTGTAATTGTGCTCAGTCTTTTCACTATATCTTCATCTATGGACCTCAAAATGTCATGAAATTTGTTATGTAGGCTCCATACCTGTGGTCCCTGTAAAATTTCATAACATTTATCTAATGCCTTCTTAGACTCAGTTGTACCAAATCTATTTGCTCAACTAAGCTTGTTTTGATCTTTCCTTTGTGCACTCTTTATGGCTCATCATATAATTTTGATATTTGGTGTGGAGCCTCCTAACTTAATGCTCTAACTCTTGAAATTGGTTCCCCATCTCTTATAACTTCATAGGTGCATTAAAATTCTTGGCAATGTCCTACACAACATGAATAATCATCCAAAGCAACATAAGCAACACCTTATTCAATAATTAATCAAAAATACCTGAATCGCTTGGAATTGCCTCTAAAGTCTACGATAATCATTATGAATCATGCCTAGAAGATGTATAATTAAGGTACCATCAGGCAACATATCATTTATCTTCCTAACACCCGCTATTGATGGATTGTTGTAGCATAGTACAATTACTTTCATTTGCATATTTTAGCCTTTTCTTTTAAAACATGATTCTTTGATTGAAAACTTTTTTCAAGAGATTAATAATATAATTCAACAAATAATATCACAAATCGAGCACTTTGAAAAAATAGGGATGAATTCAAGTTAAATGACATACCAAAACTTAACAAAATTCATCCCTATCAGGTGTTGTCAAATACCCCCACATTTAAGTTGTTTCTTATCCTCAAGTAATGACTTAAACATCCATTAAAATAAAAAATGATCAAAAGTAAAAAGTTAATTAAGTAAAAAGAGGGTTCATTTAGATCACCATGTTAACTTGTTCAAGGATGTTACCATTCACACAAAACATAACATAAGTTTCATTAGGAGCAATTTTAGGGCTTCGTCTTGTCTTTTAGCGTGAGGGAAAACATTTTATTGTAAATGTACCCCAGTTACTCAACCTAATTAGCCTTTCAAGTTGTTTGTAATGTGATTTAGCCTTTTGATGCAAAGGTGAACATTTTTTCAAGAGCATTTCTGATTACTTGGCTAGCTTATAATTGCAAATAACTACTAGCACCACTTATGAACATCAACCTTTTATCGATATGAAGAAAACGGAATGAATGTTTTTGCTCAATTTATTTAACCAATTAAACACTTTTCCTTCATTAGAATATAACCTATTCCAAATTCACAAGATAATCTATACGTAACAACATTAGAAATTTGATACTATTTTAAATAAGGTGCTTAAATCACATTCAATTAACACAAAACAAATAGAAGAAAATAAAAAATTTTGGGTTAGAAATCATTCAAGAATTTTTCAATGCTTAATAAATTGAAAACATTGATGAAATTAAAATACCATAATTAAAAATCAACTCCAATTTTTAGCCATTGTAAGATTACTTATTCAAGTTATTCCATTAGGCTCACAACAATTCAAATGTGACAATAAATGAATAATTATGCTCAAGTTTGTCTTCCCCCTAACCACCTCCTCCTCCCCCCCCCAAAAGCGCACACACATACACATATACACCTAAATCAAATTGTCCTTAATTTAGAGGATTAAAGCAACTAAGTGCATTAAGTGTAAACGAGGGAAGGAGAAAAAAACTCCTCCCAAAGTTGAAATTTACTTGTAGGCGTGGCTTGAGAAAGTTTATTCCGTTCCATATGACTTGAAGACTTTGGAGAAAGGGGATTTAAGCTTGCTTTTTCTTGAATGTGATTGTTAAATACAAGCTTCGACCAAAAGATTACATTTAGAATGATAAACTAAACTAAAATAAAAATAACATAAAGAAAAAAAATCCATGAAGAAAATGTTTAAAACCTTTATGATGAAAGGAAAATAAAAACTAATTCTAATGAGAAGAAACTGAAAAAAAGACAATTAAACTTAATTGAAAAGTGAGGTCCATGCACACATCCAATAAGCGTTTTTTGTGAGAGATGATTATGATGAAGATGTCTAAACTCCCATCCTATAGCTTGTTATTAACAATTAAATAAAGGTGAATGGACCATCTTCATTCCCAAGACTTCTAATCTATAAATCATATCATTCATATACACCACCGTGGTCCTTCAACAGATAAAAATACCAAATCATGTAATATATTCCATAATTACTTGAATCTAAGTCTTAGGAATTATGAAAACTCATTAACCCTCTAACATAAAGTATAAGAATAACATGTTAAACTCATCAATTAAGCATATTACGAAGATTATATGGTGTTTATGCATCATAATTAACACATAAGCCCTTGTTAGCCTCTTATATCAATAGCAATCCTAAAAAAAAGTCGTTAGGGACAAATTCATAGAGTTTTAATGGTTAATTTGTTTAATTATGACCCCTAATTCAGTGCTTAATTGTTGAAATTATATGTTATTATG
>JAOXYD010047666.1:0-13459 GCA_028565735.1 Pinacopodium congolense | reverse complement strand
TACTTATCTTAGGAGGTGTTTCCTCCTCCTTCTATTGTAAGATTAACTCATTTTCCTCAATAAGCTCCTCTTTTTATTGTTTTCCTCCACCCTCTGGTGAAAAAGTACACATCATCTCTTCATGGCCTCCCTCTAATTGGCTAGGAATACTTAAAGAGACTTGGTCTTTTAGGCTCTCAATCATTGCTGCCAATTTTCTCACTTGATTTTCCAAGTCCTTTAGGTCACTCTACGTTTCTTATTAGAACTGAAGAGTGCTTATAGCTAAGCTCTCGATGATCACCTCCAATGACATTGCATCAGTTTATAGTGACGATTTTAGAGGTAAAGTCATGAATTGACCCTATGGTTAACCTTGATAACATGGTAGTGAAGAACTAAATCCTTATTGGTTGCTCCCATCTAAATAGTAAGGATGATCCTCCCAGTTCGAATGGTAACTCGAAATGTAAGGATCATACCATTCTTTTTGGTACTCTTATTAATCACCAATCATAATAAACTGCTATTCAGGCTATAAGAAAGAACATATATCAATAGAATGACCTAAAAAAACAAAAAACACAGACTTCAATATCAATTATATCCTTCCCTACTTACGCAACTAAGGATGTGAGATTTTCTATCTGGCATTCCAACTTAGAGATAGCAGTAAAGTCAAACTCATCATCAATATAAGAATTAATGCAAGAAGGATCAAAGTAAAAAGAACGCTAAAAATAAGTCATTACTTGAAAAAGTTATGAAACATAAACAAATAGAACATAAAGGTGACAAAAGATCAACAAAAATATAAAAGAAACAATAAAAGAAATAGCAAAAACACAATGCAAGCTCTCCAGTAACGGTGCTAAAAATTTGATAGGTTGTCACTAACTATCAAATAATAAACGTAATTAAACCTTAGAATGTAGTAGGGTGAGCTAGAGTGGAATCCATAGGGCGTTAGGGGGTACTACTATTTCTAATGTTATAAAGAAAAATAAAAATAAAAATGCTTGAACGTAAAAAAAAAAAAAAGAAGCAATAAAAACAAGGCAAAACATAATATCCTAACAACAATAACAAAGAAATGGGCTAAGGTATTCTCTGGATTTTAGGTAACTGTTAATCATTGAACATAGAAAAAAGGTGTTCTAACCAAGAAGCTAACTTATAGGTTCAAAAAAGCTTTCAAAACCTTTTGTTCCTTTAACTTAAGTAAATGTAACAAGATCTAGAAATACCCCTATCTTCATAATAACCTAGAATAAGCTCCTTAGATTTAATAGTGAAGACGTATTAGCTACTAAGGAACAACTAACTTATGCCACTAACATACAAGCTCAAAAAATGTAAACTAAAGGTATGGGACCCTAGACTAGTTGGTTAAGTATCATAACAAATCTAACTAACCTATTGTTACTTTTAAAAATTGCTAATGACAATTACATATCACATGCTCAATCCTAGTATTCAAATTAGGAAATTACGTAAAAGGTGATCAAACCTAAAGATAATACTTAATTCATGAAATTTAACTAAAGTGCCAAACCAGCCTAAGCTTAAAAGCACCAAATCAAAACAGACTCAATCACATCCTCATAATTAACAATCCCTTCATCCCTCCTACACCTTTAAACCCTTAGGAATCTAGCCATACAAAGATTAAATGAACACATTCTATACTCAATCAAATAAAACTAAGGCTAGAAAATTCAAAGCACCTTATTACCAAAAGTCAAGGTTTATATAAAGGAACAACATAAAAATACAACACTTGATAAAGTCAAACTTGATAATAATAAAAAATCAAAGGAAAGCATTAAACTAGTAAACTAAATGTCAAGGCATTTGGACATATAAACTTTAAGCATTTGAAAAAGAAAAAGAATAGTTAAATATTAAAAAAAAGCAAACAACCAAAATGAAAGAAGTGGCAAGCAAATTAAATTCCAAGGAAAACTCCAAGACCAATGTTCATGTTGTTGTACCCAAGGAAAGCTCTTCTCCATTGTTGAAAAAGTTGCAGTCTTATCCAAGGAAATTAGCTCTACCCTAAAAAATGTTTGCTACCATCAGTGCCAAGGAAAGCTTCATCTTTGGAATTCTTTGGCTACCGTCAATTCCAAGGAGAGCCCTTGCCTTTTAAAATGTTTTTTCTCCTATATTCCTTGTTAGTGGAAAGCTCCTCCTTTTCAATTGTTTTTTTCCATCCTTATCAAGAAAAGCTTCACACTTCTTAAAATTTTTTGCTATCATCCCTCTAAGTGTCCTCTACTATCCTAGGGATTTGTGCATCTCCTCCAAGCAATAGCTCTCTACCCATAAAAAAAAAGCTTTGCTACTACCGTTTTATATATATAAGAAAAGTGAAAAACGTTGTCGTCTAAGCTTATATATAGAAAGCTTTTAAAAGCTTTTAGGTCCTCTCTTAGGGTTACGTGCAAAACTTTCTTTTCCCACTCATCCAAACTTTATTTAAAAGCTTTCCTTCCTCTTAAACGCTGTTGAATGCTCCACTCTTTAAAGCTTTTCCTTGTGTTTGTTTTAAAAGGACAAGTCACGCTTCTCCATCTTATTTTATTCTTTTATTTTAATTTATTCTATATTTTATAATTGAGGAAACTTTCGACTTGTACCCTATAATTCATCTAAAAAGGGATAACCTGTTCATTAAGCAAAATATAATAAAAATTAAGCATTTTTTATAGGAATGAAATTACATGAATTTGCATACACTTATCATTTAACACTTTAATGCCTAAGGTAAAGATGTAAGGAGAAAGGGGGTCCCTTTGCCTCAATCTTCTACTTGATGATAATGATAGGCTCTCCATTAATCAAAATGTAATAAGAAACAATTAAGATGCATTGCTCTATCCATTTAACATATTATCTAGGGAAAACCCTTTGCCCTTAATATCTTTAACGTTATGCTCTATTCAATTGAATCAAAGGCCTTATGGAAGTCTATTTTCATAGCACAATTTTTACTTGAACGCCTCCTGTTATAGTTTTGAAACATTTCTTAGGCATGCATGATATTATCCCCAATAGACCTCCCCTTAAGGAAAGCATGTTGAGATGAATTAATGTAATGATTAATTACTTTCTTAAGTTTGTTAGCTAAAATTTTGGAGATAATCTTATAAACTGGGTTTAAATAACAAATTGTTTTAAAATCCTTTAAGTTTATGAGAGATTGTACCTTGGGTATCAAGAAAACATTTTTCTTGTTTAGCTCATAAAACATTCTACTATGTTGGAATTTTTCTATAATAGCTCTAGTGTCTGCTTTCTTAATGATAGGCTAAGATTTTTAAAAGAAAAGGCATTAAATTCATCTAGAGCTAAGGATTTGTTTAGATTAAGAGAAAATAAGGCTTCCTCGACATCATTCTCACGAAAATGACTCATCAACATTTCTAGTTCTTGAGTAGAAATCTAGTCATTAATGAAAGATTAAAGATTTTGTGTTGAAGAAAGCTTATTAAAGAAATATCCATAGATTGTAGAAAAGTAATTCATAGCTTCTTGACATAACTCAACCTAAGTTACAATCATTAATCCATCATCCTTTTAATGTTAGGCAATTCTGTTAATATTTTTCCTAAAGATCATAGAATTTGTAAAATAATTTGGAAATTTTATTACACTCTTTGATCCAATGAATACCTTATCCTGGTTTTAAGAGTGGTTGAGGCATATCCTGGATTGTAATAGAATTACCTAACATTAAAAGCTTGATTTTAACATTAAAAGCTTTATACAGAAAGTAGCATTGATTGTAATAGAATTTTTTTAAGAGTGACTGAGGCATATCCAAAGCTTAATTGTAATTAATAAATCCTACTTTTTCAGCTTGATTGTAATTTCATGAATTTTAAGAATTTATACTTAGTATTTTTACCATAAATTATGTTACTTAAGAGCTCTTTATGCTAAATTTTAGATGTCTCATAATCTTAAGCTTTTGGATTGGAATTGGAGCAAAAAGGAGTAATAAAAGTGCTGAATAGGAGATCATCGATGGATTTTGGGATTGATTATCGACATCATTGATCCCTAAATAACCAATTTAAAGTCCTAGTACTGGGAGTATAACAATGGCAGTTGAACAACGTTGTATAGAAGCTAACCACCGTTGAATTCAATATTAGATAAAAAAAAATTAGTGATTTAGATGCAACAAAATGATGATTGTAACCTTGTTTTACACCTTACTTAGCAAAAACCGTAGTAGCCACTCTTAGGACTATTTAAACACTTATTTTCTTCACTCTTCAATAGCTAGAATTAGAAATTTATATCAACACTCATCTTATCGAAGTTTTCTTTTATTTTCTTCTTAATATGCTATTGCTTTATTATTGTAACTTAAAGGAGCATACAAGGTGTGAAAACATCTAGAAATTAATAGGGAGTGATCATCTTCTTATTGTGTTTTTGTATTTTTCTTTTTTCTTTTTATATTGACTCCAAACTCATATTTCATTCAATAAATATGTTTATTATGTCTTTGTCTTATTTTTTCTTAGTGAATATGCATGTGTAACTTGTTTTTACTGAGGATAAGAGACTAAATGGGTTATTAACATATTGGGTAATTGATTTTTGCATTGATTGAATGCTTACTTTGCCTAGCTTAGCTTGATCTCTTAAGTTAGTTCTTTAAATAATTGAAGTTCTATGACCATTAGGTTTTAATTATTGGAAAATCAATTGGGTAACATACTTAAGAATAAAATTGGACCAGGTCTTAGAGTCTTGTGTGAGGATTCCTAAATTTAATGAACTTAGATTTACACTTCTTGATATTCATACCTTTTATTCTAAGTTACTTATGGACCAAGTAGGTAATTTAAGTTTAAAAGAGAAAAGATACTTCTATGACCATTAATAGTGTCTTGATTAGGTAAACTAGGTCTTAAATCATTCCCACATACAAAAAGAAGTGATAAACCCATTGAAATCCAAAGCCTTAGCTAATTTATTTCTTAGAAAAATCTTAGTCACAATTTGACGGTAGATTATGTTTTCTTTAGTAATTCATTAATTGATTAAATTTTAATTTATCATCATTAAAAACTTGATTTTCTGAGTAATTTTACATTGTTTAACTTGGTATTTGGACTTCCATCCTTGTTAAATATGATGATTAGTATACTCACCATTTACATTACTTGTGGACAAGGTGTGCTTGCACTTTTTTCAATCCAAGTTGGGATTGAGTTGACTTTATTTAGATGTAAACCTCAACATATATAACTATTCATCAAAGCTTAGTCTTTGAGCTTTCTCATTCTTCAATTTTCATTCTTCATTTCAAATTTCTTTCTTTTTTTTCTTTTTCAAACAACAATTTTTAATTTTTAATTTTAACTTTACTTTATCCTACACAATAAATAAATACAACACTAAGATTTAATTCTAACCCAAAATTAATAACTAAATAATTAAACACAAAATAAAAATAAAAATAAAAAACACTTAAATAATTAAAACTTACCCAAATTTATACCAAACATAAACAAAACACTAAAGATTATACTAAATAAAAAACACATAAAACAAGTCTTAAAACACAACAATATTAACCTATTATGCAAGAAATACATGCCAAACACTTAGAAAAACATATACTAAAACACAATTATCAATTTCCCCACACTTAAACCTTTGCTTGTCCTCAAACAAAATCAAATACAACCATTCAATTCTATCACTTCATTGTCATAAAGATTAAAGTATGCAATCCCACAAAGATAGGTCATTTAAGCCAAGGGTTAACACAAAAAGGGCCTTAATCATCTCTATTAAGCATGCATCCAGTAGACTCAAACCAATTCAAAACAAGTTCTGAAGGTAATAACCTAAGGAAGTATCACACATAAAAAGAAATAAAATGACTATAAAAGGAGTCATATAGGCTCAATACTTGCATTGGCTCAAATGAAAATTCCTTATGCATCTCTACACTACCTCATTGCTCAAGTGTCAAGTTCTAAGTGAGCTTATGCAACCAACTACTAGTCATCATTCAACATGATTCACTCTCTACTCAAGTAGCCTAATCTGAGTTCAATTATGTATTCAATCTCATTCCAACTAGAATGATAGAATCTCATGGCAACACAACCCAAATTGATTCAAGTATGGATTTATTGCTTACACAAAACAATCCCCTAATATGCCTAAAACATTTATCATAAATAACAAAATACAAATAATGCAATCACAAATGCCAAATGCAAAGACTAGTACTACTTCCCTACACTTAAACAACACGTTGTCCTCAATATGGAAAGTAGTACAATAAAAATCAACAAAAACAAAACAAAAACAAAACACAAAAGATTAAGGGTTAGAATGGCTTATGATGGTGTCCGTTAATCTAAGGTGTAAGACATCTTCTTTCACTCTTCCTTTGGTCCTCAAAGAAGCTAGGTTGCACAAAAAACCTTCAAGCTTCACCAAGTTACCTAAACAACAAAAGATCAAAAGGAAAAACAAACTAAGGTCAAACAAACTCAAAAGCAAACTAAATACAATCAACCTAAAGCAAAACAACATTAAACAAAAAAACAAACAAATTTAAAAAAACATGCTAATTTAAGGTCATCAGCTTGACCCTTACATATCAATAATATCCATTGTCAAATGGATGTTTGAGCTCAATAGGAAGCATGCTCAAACTTCGTAAGGAACTTGGAGCAACTTCCCTTGATGTAGACTCCTAATCAACACAATGCTCCAAAGCTTTAGGAGAGTGGAATCGAACTACTTCATCATTAAACTCTAATGTCCACTCTCCTTTTTGGACATCGCCTCTCTCCTAAGATGGTCTTTGTGGTGGTGTAGGCAATAAATATGAAGGCTCTTCATCCTGTTTGACTCTTAGCCATAGCTCATTCTCTAATTTAGCACTAGGTAACTCTTCCTCATCTTCTTCCTTCTCTTCTACTTCATCTTGACTCTTCTCTTTGGGGCATTTAGCCTCCTCTATTGTATCATGTGCTTCCTTTTCCATGATAACCGTAATGGCATGAATTTGCTCCCTTGAATTTGCTTCGATATGGTTTGGTAGGCCATCTACATCATTAGAAAAGAAAGTATTAGTCAGGGGACCTACTTGTACCTCTAAGTTATTGATGGAAGAAGCATGGTTCTTGAAAATCTGATTAAACTTCGCTTCCATCCTTGTAAACTAAGAGTCCAACACATCTATCATCTTCTCTGCCATCCTGTCTATCTTACTCTCCATCCTACTCGCCCAAGCGTTAAAGTACTCTTCTTCGAAATCGAAAGGTTCTTGTACGTATACTTAGCCACCTACATTGTTAGTATTCCAAGAAAAATATGGGTGGGGTTGCCACCCCGAATTATAATTATCAGAATAAAGGTTGTTACTTCTAGATTGCGCAAATCTCCATGACTCCCTCAAAGAGCAATCATTTGTGTCATGGTTAACCTATCCACATAATTCACAATGAAACTGCACAGGTCTAATGAAAGAGGAAGATGTTCCTTGTAAGTTACTCAATTGAATGCTTAGGGCTGCAATTTGTATTCGAAGAGTTGTCACCATGTCAGACAGAATCATTGCCTCTTGTTTCTCGAATCCTTGCATTACTAAGCTCGTTGGACCATCTTGTACTCCTTGTGCTTATAAACTTGAAAACACACAAGGAAAAGTATCAAAACCTCTTAAATCAAAGTCAACCAAATTAAAGAAGATACTAAATAAAACAATCCCCGGCAACGGTGCCAAAAACTTGTTGAGTTTGTAAAAACAAACTATTATGAGTTTTACGCTCAAAAGCACAAGTATACGAGTCATACTTGTAGTAAAGAACGGATATCGATCCGACAAGGATTGTATCTAGACACCCTATTAATTTGGCTTACACATTTTTCAAGAAATAAATTTAAATAAATAAAATAAAATAACAAATAAATCAGACAGACGCAGACAAAATTGGAAGTAGGAGCGAGCAACATAAACAATCGCAACACAGCATAGTGAAAATTCGAAGAAAAATAGGATTTAAGCATAGGATTTGTTGTTATCCTTATTTGTTTCCTTTTAGTTAATTAATCTAATTTATATTTGACCTAAGATTTCCTAATAATTTAGGTACCCTCTCTCAAGGTGCAACTAAATGTCAGTAGTTAAATAAATTTAAGTTTAACTTTTTGATCTCTCGACATGCAAAACCTTTCCCTAACCTTTAACTAGATATGAAGCTATCCTATAAGCAGTATATTAATTTATTGAAATCTCTTCCTAATAAATCAATAGGGTTCGAGTAAGCCGAAATCAAACTACACAGATATTCACAACTGCATTTTATCTGCTGATCTACGCTGTGAGGGGAATCAATTCACTTGGAACAATAACCAAACTGGCAGGGACTTTATTAGTAAAAATCAATTCCATGTAGATGGATCAGTTCCCTCAATCTTGGGCTGGGTTTACTAAATTTCTTCGGTCTAATCACTGTTGGAGAACAGGAGAATAAAACGGGGGACAAAAACCCAAAACACAGAGGTGACGAATTAAACAATATGCTTTATCACCTGATAAATTATCGTCCTTAAAGACTGAACACAATCTGCTATTTACCATAAAATAGGATTCTACTAACTTTAAATTATTATTCAATACTATCTCTAACTAATTAATTTTGAATTATTCTTCAATAATCCTCTTAACTCAAAATTTATAACTTCATCTTCGTCAAGTTCATTAGTCTCATCATCATTATGATTATCACATTTCTTGAATCGTTCTATACTATTTTCAGTCTCAATACATCATCATCATCATCATCTGAAATTCTTCTTCTTGTTTATTGGACTTAAAATAATAAGAGTACATTGACAAGATGTATATATATCAACCAAAGATCTAAACTTTCTTTGTGATACCTTATCAAAAGACTTTTCCAAAGTGGTGGATAAAAAGTTTCGACTTCAAGGTCTAAATTATGAATCTGGTAATGTCGTAGAGGAACCAGTTAGTGAATTTATTAAAATTGACTCTTGATTTTCATCTGGGGTGGGGAGACTTCATCAACTATAGGAACTTGCACTTGTATCTTCTCTTCACAATTTGCATTCTCATCAAATACTACATTTCTTCTTATTAAAATCTTGCCACTACAAGGCCCTGGATTGATTATAATAACCAACAAAAATGCATTTTTTAGATTCTTCATCAAGTTTCTAACGAATTTGAGAATTTATCAAAGTATTAGCAACATATCTAAAGACTCTTACTTGACTTAGAGATGTTTTCTTGCCACATCAAGTTTTAAATTGTGTTTGATGATGGCAGTCCTTGTTAGAGAAAGATTTAATCAATACACGAATGTTGATATAGCTTCCACCAAAAATTGATTTGAAAATCCCTTTGTTTACTACATACTTCTTTCCATCTCTACAGTAGTCTGATATTTGCGTTTAGTAACTCCATTTTACTTCAATGTGCAAAGCATTTTCAATTCTATATGAATACCATTTTCTTCACAAAAAGGTTTAAATTCATCGACTAGGAATTATCCACCACTACCAGTGTGAAGAACTTTGATACAAGACCCACATTACTTCTCCAACTTAGCTTTGAAGAGTGTGAATTTCTCAAACTTTTCTAACGTGCTTTACAGAAAATGATCTTAATTCATGCGGCTGTAATCATCAGTAAAACGTAAGAAATAACGACTCTTCGAAGCTCTCCAAACCTTTTCCAACAAGAAATGACTTTCTACTTTGTTTTTCATGGATGGACCTTTCACATAAATCTATTGAGCCAATTTTCAGTAGTTCAAGAATTATACCTTTATCACTTAGAAATTTTAGATCTTTGGCATTAAAATGCCCATATCGCAAATACCATAGCTTTGAGTCATCTTTTTCACTAATAGTAGGAACAAAATTTCTTATACCTGAAACATCCAGTGGAGCCATTTTATTTTGGGTCATCTTAATATTGATGACTTTGCTTGATTTCTTGTCTTTGATGTTACAAGCATTATCTCAAATAATACAAAATATCCATTAAACATTAATTTTCCAACACTTAACAAATTGCATCCTATATTGGGTATAAATTGAGCATTATGTCAAAACTTGAGTTTACTATGACTGGTTTTAATTCTTAAAGTACCTTTCCCTTCAACTTGTATTTTTCTACCATTTCTTAACTGCATTATGACCTTTATGTCTCATCAAATTCTTGAAATATGGATTTCGTGCTTATCATATAATCTGAACAACCATTGTCTACAAACAACAAATTGCCTATCTTATAATTAGTATTAAAATGAGCCATAAAAAGCTGACTTTCATATTCATTCTGTGTTGTAAAATTTGCTTTTTTGATCTTTGTACCAACAATCAGCGTATATATGTCCATACCTCTTGCAATTATACCCTTCTTAGTGTTTCTTTGCTCATCGGGCTACCTTTTTCCTTCGTATATACCTCTTCTACTCTCATGACCACAACCATGACCGTGAGATCCTCCTCTTCCCCGGCTTCTACTTACTGAACATTACTTTCACCAGTTTTAGTGATTGCCTCCTTCATTTCAAATGCCTTCTCTTTATTCTTTTCAAGTGATCTATTAATCCTTGACTCGTGAGTTGAAGAGACTTCATCAATTCATTAAACAAAAAATTAAAAGATCTTTAAAGTTTCCTATGATAGCGACAACATGATCAAATTATAAAGTTAAGCTTTTAAGTACTTTTTTCAACAATGATCGAGTCAATAATCTTCTCGCAAATAGGATGGCATTTGATTGCCTACTGCCATTGCTCTTGACAAAAAATCAACAACTAATTTTCTACTTTCCATGGTTAAGGTTTCAAAGTCATGCCTAAAAAATTGCAATCATACCAATATAACATTTTTGAATAACCTTGAAATCCAAGTGAGCACCTATGTACAATAGTAAGAACAATATATCTTAACTCAAAACTTTAAGATTATAGGTTAAGGACCTTCTAGTGTATATAAGCTACTCTAATTTTATGTCTATTTTTTATATGGGACAAATTATTTGTGACTTCACAACAAAATACTCCATAATTCGTTGCTTTCTTCCTTAAATATGGGTATGAATATGTCCAACACTCATCGAATTGTTGTTACTGGCTATTAAATTATTTCTCTTTTGTGATCACTTACCAAAGTTTGATATTCTCCCACAAACTCCACTTTCTATAAAATTCTGCCTCGTTCCTGCATACAAGCAATTCTTCCTTCGATTTCAACAAGGTCCTGATCACGAAATTATTTGTTACTGCTTCTGTGGTCTTCACGCCTTTCCTTTGGGATCAGAGGCTCGTCTTCTAATTAAGCTTGAATTTTCTTACCAAAATATATATTGAAGGCCACGTGTATGGAATAAGGTAACGTCGGTAAGACTACCGGAGTGAAAGGACCTGCTCCTCCTAGACTAATAGCACTGAAGAGAATTGATAGTCCAATATCTTCACCCTAGGGGGTTATGAATGACAGGGAAATTTGTCTCCTATTCATGTTTGAGCTAAAGCCATTGATTTCTTTCAAAAATAGTAGGTCTACATTCACTTCCAAATGAGGTCAACGGTCCCCAATATTATATATGGTATCACACTCAACGTCAGAGTAATTGAATCGCAAGCTCAACAGTAATACAATGAGGGTCGTTAATTAAGAAACTAGCCACGGATCTGGTCTTCGAGTCCACGGAACCGTTTGGCCTTCATGGTTGTGGCTTCTCCTCTGCAAAGCTTTATATCTTTACGTTTCTACCGTGAAGTTCTACCTTTCTGATTTATAGAAACTCTGCGTCTTTACAGCTTCAATTTCGAAAGGAAGGCTTGCTATACCTAGAAAGGCTGTAACATATTCTTTGATACTTGCCGGAGAACAGGAGAAGAAAATAGGGGACAAGGTCCAAAAAATAGAGGTAAGTAATTAAACTGTATACTTTATTATATGATAAATTGTCATCCTGAAAGACCAACCAACTTGTCCATATATATGTGTGTATATATATATATATATATAGGCTTACAAACATTATCTATTAAACTTAAAATAAGACTACTAACTTTCATATTATTATTCAATACTATTTCTAACTAACTAACTTTGAATTATTCTTCAATAATTACACCCTATTAAAATTCATAGTAAGACCAAAGCAGTTGATCGCCTTGCTCTAAATGGTGTGGAAAATAGTTTGGAAAGCACAGGGTCTATAGTAATGGAGGAGAACGAACAGGCCACCAGTGAAACACTAAGAGCAACTATGACTGTACGTATAATCAGAAGGAAATCTAGATATGGAACAAACTTGAAATCACATACGAAAGGCACAACTCAAATTAAAGAAAACAAAATAAGCATACTTGTGCACAAATTTGAATTGTTTCATATGGAGCATAATGAATTAATTTCCAATTTGTATGCTCATTTTATTCATATTATTAATTCCCTTAAAGGTCTTAATAAGACCTATACTATTCTCGTTTTATTCATATTGTTCATTCCCTTAAAAGTTTTCGTAAGACTTATACTGATTTTGAATTGATGAATAAGTTGCTTAGATCATATCTTGTAATTATTCTGAACATTTTGGACATAAAGAGAAGTATTGTTATGATAAGATAAGAAGTTAGAATGTTGCACTAAAAGGCTAGAATGGTGTGAATGTAACTATCTTCAAAAGACTCAAATTAGTGTGGATAACAAATATCTGTTACAATTTGTTTTGTAGGTCAATGGACTTCACAATATCTCCAAGATTAAAAGATAATTATTAAGATACATTGTTGAATCAAGTGAAAAAATGAAAACAACTATTTAGCAAGTCTCTTGACTATGAGGATAGAGTAAATAAAGGAATCAAAACATAGGTTGTGGGATTTGAATTTTATAAATTTATAACTTAGTTCAAAGATATCAAAAAAGAATTCAAATGCCTAAATCGAGCAAGAATTTTTTATTCAAAGGTTACATTCCTCAAAACAAAATTAATGTTGAGTTTTACTATTTGTAATTACTGCTGTAAAGTTTTAGATATTTACTGCTGTAATTTGTGTTTTTTAACTTTGACTTTAGACGGTAACGTTTTGTATTAGGTGATAACGTTTTGTATTAGGTTTATGTTATTGTTTAAGACTTCAGCAGTAGCTTGTACTAATTAATCGTTTTTGAATGAGAAAATAGATTCTAGAGAGTTCTCTGAAATCGTAACATGGTATCAGAGTGCACAAAAAGGGGATTTAGGGTTCCTCGTTGTTCGGTGTGCGATCGACAATCTAGCTTGATGATTTGATCATCGGTGCCGAGCTGGAGTTTCGAGAACTTGTTATCGTTGTATCACTAACTAGTTTTTAGGAGTTTCGTCAGTATAGACGATTTTTCTTGGAGGTGTGACGGTGAAGGTGTGAGGTTTGTCGATTTTTTCCTGACGATTTCA
>JAOXYD010047646.1:0-13459 GCA_028565735.1 Pinacopodium congolense | reverse complement strand
TGATCTACGAATGTATTTTGAAAATTTGTCTTAATTATAGTGCTAATCGAGATGAAAGTTGTATGGTTTAAACAAGAATTAACTAAAAAGAATCTAGTAGAATTCTCTTACTAAATTGCTATCCCAGCAATAGCATGATCGTCATATAATGATATGGTATGAGATACTTAAGAGATTAACTTAATGTAAGCAAGAAAATATTAGTTTATATCCTACAATCAATCAATTAGTTATAGATATATGACATATTTTATTAAAAGGAGTTATTAATATCATGCATATTTGTTTAATTGACAAATATATAAGATAAAGTTCATGAGATAAATATATTTTATAAATAAAATTATGATGAGATCATAATTATGAGATTTATATTGTAATTAAATATTTCTCCTAAATTATTCCTATTCGTTGATCTATTAAAATTAGAAATTAATAAAGTTAAAATATTGCCATATGTTATGTTTTTCCTAACAAAAGAAGTAGTAGATTTTATAGACTAAAGTAAGAAAATACTTAAATAAATGTGTGAGTATTTATCAGAGAACAAGTTCACTGAACTGACCCAATATAAAAATATCATATGGAACATTACTTATATATTTATAGAGATATTCATTGTGATAATCGTATAAGTAATCTTTAAATTGGAGATCTTTATCTTATAAAGGGATCGTTATGTTTTGATATTACTTGCAATCTATTCCAGTTATGGATAGTTTACTCAGTAGTCATTAGATGTAGCATGAACTATATGAAAGTGGTTGAGTGATCAATATAAGATCCTTCATCCTAAAGTAATTAGGGAGAATATTCTATTATTATATTAGTATTGATTTAAGAAATCTTTAGCCAAGGTAGAATGACAAATTGAAAATAGTTTTCAAATGTCATTAACAAAATTAATTACTCATGGTAGAGAACTAATATAATTGGACTCAAATAGAGTAGGCATTAATGTTTATTTGGAATATTGTACGACAAAATGATTGAATTATATTAAAAAATCAAGTACAAATAAATTAAGTCAAAACCAATTTAACATTCTTAATATTTGGGTGATCGTGACGTGTTGTTAAATATCAATCTTAATTTATAATTATAAATTATTTAATTAAAAAATTAAAGATAAATTAAAATAATTTTTAATTCATCTAATTCTAATTGTGAATTAGAATTAGAATTTATAATCATTTCTAACATATTAATAGTTTACTGGGTCACATAAATAGTTTGAGAAGAATAAAATTAATTAAATTGTAAAGTTCTATAAACTTCATGGGTCAAATATTTGATATTTGATTATATTAAGTTTAAATAGTAATTATAATTAAAGTAAGAATTTAATTGTAATTATGTTTATTTTTAATATTAAAAAGTATCTTATGCTTTTCAATTTAAAGGAGAAAAAACATAAAAGGAGTTAGTACTTTTTATTTTCTTCTTCTCAATTGTTGAGTTTCTCTGAAGTTATTTGTGAATATCGTTAGAGACCAAACACGTGTGTTGCTAAAGTGATTAGTAAGAACCTATAGATTTAAGAAAACATGGATCAAGCTCACAATAATGTATAAATTTAGATTCATGCTTTATTTTATTTTTAATTTAATCTTATTATAGTTTAAGTTGATCTTGACTTTTAAAAAATCGAGAAATTTTTATTTCGCTTCCAATTTATGCGATATGATCACATCTCAATTTCCAAACAATTATATATATGTGGAGATATTTTAGTTTGACTTGAATTTTAGGACTTTGTATTCAAATTTTGGTTAAATTTGATTTTTTATAAAAAAATTTTGGCCTATTAAAACTTTTTTACCATTCTAAATTTAAATATGATAAATGTGAGAATCCCCCCCCCCCTCTAAATTCGATCATCAACTATCAAATTCTTATTATAGCTATCAATAGTGTAGTAACTAGGAGTTGCATGACTTATGAAGTTGTCAAGTTTCACTAAATTACTATTATGAGAGCTCTTCAACATGATCAAAAGGGGAATTATAGGTTTTATGAGGGTGACAAGGATTTTCTTAAAAAGATAAATAAATAATTTAATTAAATCATGTAATGTTACATAAAGGTCCATTAATAAGCCATTCCCATTTAGCTTAAGGAGTATATAAATAAGAAGTCCAAAACTAATGCCAAACTTGATTCTAGAAGCCTTAACTCATTCTTCTATCATTGAAATCCCTTTTTCCTCCAGTTGCATGTCTCTCTATGGTTTAATAATTGGGATAGGTTAATGCTTAGAAATCAACAATTCATCAATCTAGTTATCCTTGAGTGTTATGCTCATCCCCTCACCAAATCTTCTTAGCTTGGTGGGTCTTCATTTAGTTCCATTTTTCTTTCCTCTTGCACTTAAGCTTGCATGCTTCTAACTGATTGTATTTGCTTCTCTAGTGATTGAGAAGGTCACTGACTATCAAATAGTTCATTCTTTAGCTTTGCTCTCACATCTTTATTAATTGTCTTAACTTGGTAAGTAGTTATTATATTTGCCACATTGAAACCCAAATTGTGTTAATGTTTTTTGCTATGTTTTTAACAACAGTGAATTTTCTAATTCTATAGATTAAGTTTTGGGCTATGTTGTGTTCATCTTCCCCCTTCTTACCTTAAGATCATCCATTTTGTTCTTGTTAAAGTCCATATACTACTGTGTCTACTACCAATCTAAAGAAAGCTTGGTTACCTTTCTTTTGGAAGTGCATTCATTGTTTCCAAGTTATAAAGCTATTCCATTCCAACTGTTGCCATTGTATGCTTCACATTCCCATAACTCGATTTTATAAAGTCTGGGAGTAAGGCACTTGAATAATAAGGGTTATTGATCTTCAATTGTGCTTCTGCTTAACTTGTAGTCTCTATTTTATATGCTAAATTTTAACCTATCTTTAGTCACCAGTTTTCTATTTATAGCTAGGTAAAGGATAAAAGCATGTGTAGGAATAATGTTAAGGTCCTAGGATATTCGTGTCTAGGGTAATTTATTGTGTGTTCCCATTAGCAATGTCCAGGGTAATTTATTACGTGTTCCCGTTAATAATCTCTTGTAAGGGGATGTGGAAAACTCTTGTATCTTTTCTTATGTCCATATAATTCTATCCCTTTTAGTTGAGTTTGGGTAGTACCTAGGCATATTACAAAGGAATAATAAAGATCTTCGGTTGAAACAAATTGGACAATATCATCTTTTACTCCTAATAAGTGCATTAACTTTGATATTATTTGGAATGATTGATCTCAAAGGTTGTAGTTCCCATATTTTGTAAAGGGAACCTAATTCATGCCAATTATCATGCTAAAATTGTATTTCATTACAATTACCTATCTGGTTTTTGATTGAGTTTTGAACATACTCTCTTGTGAGTAAAATCTATTTAGTGACCAAGAGATGTAGTCACCTAATTTAATAGTCTTTATGCTTCTTCCTTTTAAGAAGTAATGAAGACCCATTTAACCTATAAGCTTTCCTTAACATGTATAGTCTCCATAATATTTTAGTGAGTAATGCCTTAGCAGTGATTTTTTATGAAGGAATGCCTAAACCTATATACTCCTTAGGAAGGCATACTTCTGACCATTTTACTTTAGGAACTTTTAGCTTGTTATTAAAACCACCCCATATGAAATTCCTAAAGAGTCTATCAATGGTCTTTAGAATTTCTTTGGGTAAAGCTAGGTGAGAACATCAGTAGTTATGTAGGTTGGAGACTATTATTTTGGCTAGTTTTACTCTTCCACTGTAAGATAGGGTTCTATTATAATAATTATGTAGACTTTTTAAAATTGAATCAATTACAGGATATCACTTTAAATAGCTTAGCTTTTTAGTTGATATTGGAACCAAGGTACTTGAAAGGTAGCTACTGTATCTTAATACCTTTCTCAATTGCCAAAGTTATAATTTTAGCATTAAAATCAGCTAACATAAAAAATGCTTTCAGTAGGATTGAAGGATAACCCTAAAATTTCTCAGAATTGGTCTAGTGATTTAAAGAATAGATTAATAAAGGCTAAAGTTGATCTGTAAAACAACAATAAATCATTTACAAAAGTTAGAAAGAATATGCCCAACTTATTACATTTGTATTGAAACTTGAATTAAAAATCCTCATATATGTAATAAATACCTTCATACTTATAACAAGTAGGTATGGTGACAAAGGGTCCCCCTATCTTATTCTTTTATCTGCCTTGAATAGTCTTACTTGTTCCCAATTAACTAAAATGGAATAAGTAGAGGTTATGACACATCCCTGTCTATTAAGTGAATTTAGGAGGGAATCCCATGGCCTATTTAGTACTCAATATGAAGTTACATCTTAAGTTTTCTTAAGCTTTAGTGAAATCTCTCTTGAGTGCACATTTTCTTGTGGAATTTCTTTTGTATTTTTTAAAAAGTTCTTATGTTATCATTATGTTAACACCAATGGATCTTCCTTATATAAAGGCACCTTAACTTGTACTAGTTATTAGAGGCATGAACATTTTAGTTAATTGGTGAAATTTTAAAGACTATTTTTTAAAATGACATTATAACATGCAATAAGTCAATAGTCATTCAAAGAGGAAGGGTTAGCCACCTTATGGATAAGGAAAATATATGTCTTGTTCATTTCTTTTAAGAGTTGGCCACTTAAGAAACATCCCTTGACTGCATTGATGATCAGACTTCCTCAATGACTCAAAGACTTCTAGTAATATCTTGCATTAAAGCCATCCAAGCTTGGTGCTTTGTTTGGATGGAAGCTAAATAGAGTTTCTTTAATTTCCTTTAAAGTAACATCTCTAATAAGTTCATCTAAGAATTCCTTTGGATATATTAGTAAGCCGCTCACTTATATCCCCAGGTATGGGGCTTACTTTTTGCTAAGTCCTAAGGGCTTTTCTTTTTTGTAAAGGCTATACATTATTTCATTCATTTTTCCTTATTTATTTATCAAGTTTCCATCTTCTCCAGGTAGGGCTATGATTCTATTTCTGTTTCTTCTTAGTTGACTTGTCCTAAAAAATTGTTATGAGTTTTTGTCTCCTTTTATCTATAGTATTATGAATTTTTATTTCAACTAAAAGTAAAAGGCCTCATAGCTTCTCCACACACACCTTTAAGGTACTAGTTTCTTATGCTATTAGGAGGGGATTTATGGTCTACTGGGATTTTAAGTCCTAACTCTTTGTCAGTGCCTTCCAAGCTTTATTTTTTTTCCCTTGAGTTGATTATTATAGGATTTCTGCTATATCTTAGTAAATTCTATCTTAACAGCCTTTAGTTTTTAGACACAGATGAATTCTTATAATCCCCTGGCTTCATATTCCAACACTTTTTGTATTACATCAGCAAATTTTGGGTAATTCAGTAGGGTATTAAAAAATCTAAAATGTGCCTTCCTCTTATAATCCTCCTCCTTTGCTTGAATAATAATAGGGGTATAGTTTGATATAAGAGGATTACCAAATTCTGCAAAGCTAACCATCTATACATAACTAACTAAACATCTATTCAACTTTTTTTTAATGAAACTATCTCCCTCCTATTTAATATTATAACTGAATTGATAACATATATATTTCAGGTAAGCTAATTCAAGATCTCTAGTCAGTTTATATAGTTTATCATTCTTGTGAGAATTGTGATTTCACCTTGAATTTTAATAGAATTGAGAATTCAATTGAAATCATTAGCTGCAACTTATAGGTAGTTAAAATTGATATATAGAGACGCTAGGTTTACCCAGAACTATTTCCTTTGAAATTTATAGTCTGTTATATAAACTGAAATCAACAATGAGGTATGCGTTTGATTATTAGTTAACTCACAATGCAGATATTAATTTAAGTTTTTCCATCCTTTTATTTGATTATATCAGAGTCAAAAGTAATCAAAAGTATCCCATTATAAAGAGCTCTATGATTATTGAAAGTGATCTAACTCTTAGACAGAAACCATAAGTTCTTCTTCGTTTGTTCTTTCTTTATTTTTGTTTCCACCAACGCCATAAGATGTTATCTATTTTGGATCATAAATTCCTTTAAGAACTATTATTTATTATGTTTATTTAAACCCCTAACATTACATATAATAAAATTCATTAGGTTGATGATTTGATTTGTTTCTTCCTAGTCTTTTTACTTATTTTACCTTCCTAGTGCTCTATACTTCAGTCCCATCTATAGGTGAATTATTTGTGGATGTTGTCTCTATTATTTCTATTGAAGATGATGAAGTTGTTAGTTTAGTAGACAGTCCTCCTTGAGCCACTTCCTTATCCAGTCCAACCTTACTTAATCTAACAGTATCATTGTACTTATTCTACTCATTTCCATTATTATTTCCTATGAAGCTGGTAATGGCATTAGCCTCAAATTCATCATTATTAAACATCTTAAAGGACAATTTCCTTATTTTTTTTCCATCCACCTAGCCACATTTGATTTAAATTTGTCATTGACATCAATGTGATCTTTAATCTTTCCCTTACTAGAATTATCAATAACAATAGTAGAGGTCTTAACCTTTAATTCACATATGTTCAAACTGGTAGTGCATCTACCCTCTTCAATCTATTTTTATATAACTAAGTGTAAGTTTTTTTTTCTATATTATTAATGTATACTTGAGAGCCAACTTTATCTATAGAGTCTGAATTTCTCGTATTTGTTTTAGGATGAACATTAAGTTGGTTTTCTATATTTTTCTTTTTTTTCTCTATTTTTGGGTCTCCAGATATTAATACGTTCCTTCCTTCCTGGTTTCCACATGTATGTGACCTTGATAAAGTCCTCAACCATTTCACTTTTCCTATTGAACTTATTAATCTTGATAGACTTTAGGAATGTTGCTTTTAATTTCATTTCAATGCATATTCTTGCAAATCCTATTCTTTTAAGGTTTACAGTATTGTCATCCATGGTAATAAGTCTCTTAAGTGAGTAAGCAATGTAACTCAAGCCCTCTATAAACTAGTAGGTTTATGATATATTGGTAATAATTATAAATCATAATTTTAATTTATAAGTGGAATGAGTTCAATTAATACTCCTTTTAATTTGTCTTTAAATCTCTAATTAAATAATTTATAATTATAGATTAAGATTGACTTTAAATAACATGTCAAGATGACCTAAATATTAAGAATGTTAAAATGTATGATTTTGCCATAAAATTCAATCATTTCATCATACAATATTCTAATTAGATATAGAGTATGAAATTAGTGTCTATTATATCCAGTTATATTTATCCTCTATCATTAGTAATTAATTTTGTTAACAACATTTGAAAACTTAATTGAGAAGTTTTTGAAACTTCAAGGATCATTATGTGATATTTGATCTAATTGGACTAATTCGTAATTATAACTAAAGTTTGATTTTAATTGTAATATTGATAAAGTTCAAGGATAAAAAAATATGATTTTTCAAATAAAAGAAAAAACTAGAAAAATAGATAGCTAGCACTTCTTACATTTTTCCTCTCAAAGAGTTTGAGTTTTTCTCTGAATAGATCTGTGGATATCATTAGAGGCCGGACGATTGAATGGCTTGTGGATTGACGGATTCAAAAAAGAAAAAGGTTTAACAGGAAGGCGATTTTAAGGTTAGTGTAATATTAATTTTTGTCGTATTTATGTTTCAAATTAATTTTGTTAAAGTCGATCCGATGGAAAATTTTTTGATTTATTCCACTGCGCCTAAATTTGATCTTGCTTAATTTTTCCAACAGTGGCACAAGAGCATCTTTAACATATTTAATTTTATTTTGTATACTTGATTCTTTTGATTTAACATATGCAAGAGTTGCATGTTTAATATTTCAGAAATGTTCTAGATATATTAATGTTTGTATATGTAAAAGGTGTTTTGAAAATGATATATTTGTTTATGGGGATTCTGTCTTGTGTTTGGAAATGTTCCATATATTTTTATGACATCATATGTTTTGTATTGTTTGGAATGTGATTCTAGACTTATTATACACGTTATTACCTCTAAAACCCATTGCCTAGTTATGTTGTATTTCTATAAATGTTCCAGGTTTGTTGCTGTTATAGAAGTGTTCTAGAAATTTGATGCTATTTGTCATTATACTCACCTGTTTCTGTTGCCTCATTTATTGCTGCAAAAATGTATAATTATGGAAATTGGTTCATTTTTGTGTTTTATTTTTCTAGAAATAATTATGTCGTTTTAAGTTTCTTGAACAATTAGAGTGTCATATGTTTTCTAAACAATACCATTACTTTAATAGTTATGAACAATTGAGGAATAAGATTCACGTTTCTTGAATTTTGATAAACAATGTTCATGCTCTTCTGGAAATAATTTTGTTTTAATATTTGTTGAGTTCTTAGATTAATTTACGTGTTGTTTCTTGAAAAGTTAGAGAGTCCAGCCATTAATTGCTCCCATTATTCTTCCCAATTTCCAATCATTTCAGATGGGTTTGCTTGAATTCAATAGTTGTTGCTTTTATTGTATCTTTAAGTGTATAAAGTATGCATTAATAGATATTAATTTGGTTACCGTTTTGTTGAGTTTTTGGCTCAACAATTGTTGCTTTTATTGTATCTTTGAGTGTATAAAGTATGCATTAATGGATATTAATTTGGTTACCGTTCTGTTGAGTTTTTGGCTTTACGCATAACGTCTGCTTTCATAGAATGGTTTTTAATATATTATTTGGTTAATGGCATTTTATGAACTGACAAATCTGGAGTTTATTTAACTATTGTTCATCAATTAATTATTAATTCCTTCAACCTGTTGAAAATGTAGACAACAACTATGGAATCGTTCCAACTCTTATGTTTGAGTTTTGTTTTATCCGAATGTGTGTTAATAGTCAAAAAGCAATTCATTGGCGGTAGGTGTTGCCGCCGGTATAGAGAGTTCAACTCCAATGGGGGTGATCTCTTTCTCTCTCTGGAGATCTTTTATAGATCTATGTTGTAAAATGGTTTTGCAAATTTATAGAGTTGGCAGTCGGTGAGGAGGTATGAGAAAGATGATAGTTGACAGCATTAGAGTCCAGAAGAAACAAAAAAAAAAAAGAGAAAAAAAACTAGACGTTGCGTGGGGAAGAAGGGACGCGTGCAATTTCTTCTTCTATTATTATTATTTTTAACTTTAAACTTTTTTTAAATTCAATTAATTTTATTTCTTAATAGGATTAAAAGTAAATGAGTTTAAATTCCTACTATTATAGAAAAATTATTTTTCTAAATTTTGAAAAATAGTTTTCAATGGTTAATTTATTAGGAATGTTTTAGAATTTAGTTTAATTTTTCAAGAGTTGATTAATTAAATTAAATAAATTATTAAATCAATATTGAGAATCAAGTAAAGTGTTCAAGTTATTTTTCATAATTAGATTATGTTAAATGAATTAATATAATGAGATTATATTAATTAGAATGAGACCTAAAATTTTTGAATTCCTCATTAAAATATTAAGTACATGTTTAGAATATGAATATTGGTGTCCATTATTATAGAATTAAATCAGAATTCTATTTATTGTTAGAATTGTTGAGTAAACTCAAGATCTCTTTAACCCGAACATGTTTAATTTTATAATGATGGTTTTTACTTAAATCAAATTCGTGTGATTTGGATGAGTAAACTCATAATCATATTATTTTAGAGGCAAGGTTAGGAATAACTTATTAGATATGTTTTGGCAAAGAGTTATCACCTAACGGATCTAGGAGTCACATAAGATGTAATTGATAAAATTTTATCTATCTATTTTAATTTAGTTGATTTGTTGAGTAAACTCAAGATCAATTACATTAGAATGAGATCCTAGTCTACTAAGAAATTATATGACAATTTTTTGAATTAATAGTGAGGGCTCTTAGTTTGTATAAAATAGTAAGAGTAACTGAATATTTATTGAAAGTCCTTATTTATTTGGTTTTGTGGCATAAACTAATTTTTGTTCTTTGAAGTTTCATTAAAAAAAAAACGAGTACAAAATTATCCCTGAGAAGCATCATGAATGTAAACAAATTGATTGGAAAAAAAATTTTAGACTAGTTGTGTAACTTGAAAATTGTTCTTATGAAAGAAAAGAAGCTGTACGTTCTTGACATTGAATTTTCACCTGAGCTTACGCAAGATGCTGCTAATGAGGATTGGGAATATTATTAAAGTCATATTGATGACAATGAACAAGATACATGTGTAATGTTAGCTATTATGTCTCCCGAACTTCAGAGGCAATATGAGAAAATGAACGCAAGGGAAATGTACCTACACCTTTAAGAGTTGTTTGGTGCACAGAGTTGAGTGAAGAGGATTGAGACCAGTAAAGTTCTATTTCAATATAGAATAGCTCCTAGATCTTCAATATAATTTTATATTCTGCAGATGATTGGCTATATTGAAAATTTAGGTCAATTAAGGTATGACCTCGAACTGGAGTTTAGCATTGATTTAGTGTTTCAGTTTCTTATCATGAGTTTTGGCCAATTTATAATGAAATTTCATATGAATAACAATGAAGTAACATCGAATGAATTACTCAATATGCTCAAGACCACTAAAGGATGCCTTAAGAAGGAATTCAGTTCTATTTTTGTTGTTGGTTCTTCTTCTTCTTCTTCTTCGAAGAATAAGGGTAAGACCATTAAGAAGAAAAGCAAGAACAAGAACTAAAAGGTTTCCACTAAAGTTGCAAAGCCAGTAAGCAGTGTCAAGAAGAAGAATGACAAGGACATCTATTTCCATTGTGGCGTAGCTGGATTTTGGAAAAGGAACTGCAAATCTTATCTTGCTAGCTTGAAGGAAAAGAAGCTAAAGGTATCTTCAGGTTTGTTTATGATTGAAATCAATCTTTTTACTTCTGTTTCACAGTCTTAGATATTAGTTACCGGATGTGGATTTCACATTTGTAACAATGTGCAGATACTGAAGGATAGTAGATTGTTGAGGAAAGGTGAAGTGGACTTACGGGTTTGCAATGAAGTAAGAGTTACTACATTAACGATAGGAACTTGTCGTTTAGCTTTTCCTTCTAGCCTTATACTTAAACTCAATATTTGTTATTATGTTCCTATTATCATAAGAAACATTATTTCTATTCCATGTTTGGACTTAAATGGATTTATCTTCATTATTAAGAATAATAGTTGTTCTTTTTATAAAGATGATGTTTATTATGGATCTAGTTTGCTTACAAATAGTTTGTATGCATTAGATTTTGAAAGGCCAATTCTTAACATAAATAGCAAGAAAAGGAAATTAAGTGACCAAAATTCATCTTATTTACGACATTGTAGGTTAGGTCATGTTAATGAAATAAGGTTAACAAAGTTACATAAAGAAAGATATTTAGATCTTTTCGATTATGAATCGTATGAAACTTGTGAATCTTATTTAATATATAAGATGACCAAACTACCCTTTAGTGGAAAGATACAATGTGTTAATGAGTTGTTTGAGCTTATACATTCAAATGTTGGTGACCTTATGTCTACTCAAGTTATAGGTGGACATTCCTATTTCATTACATTCACAGATGATTATTCTAGATATGAATATGTTTATTTAATGAAATATAAGTCTGAAGCATTTGAAAAATTTAAAGAATTTAGGTTTAAGGTAGAGAAACAAACTAGTATGAGTATTAAGACACTTAGATTTGATCGAGGTGGTGAATACTGAGACCACTAGTTTCTAGGTTACTTAAAAGAGAATGGGATTCTCTCACAATTGACTCCTCTAGGAACTCCACAACATAATGGAGTGTCTGAAAGGAGAAATCACACTTTAATAGATATGGTACATTCTATGATGATTCTTGTAGTTCTTCCAATTTTATTTTAGGGATATGCTCTTGAAATTGCTGCTTATCTTTTAAACAAAGTTCCGTCCAAATCTGTTGACAAGACTCCGTATGAGATGTGGACCAATAAGAAACCAAGGTTGTTCCATTTTAAGATTTGGGGATGTGACGTTTATCTGAAGAGCATAATATTTGATAAGCTTGAAGGAAAATAAGATAAATGCAAGTTTATGGGGTATCCAAAAGAGAGTTGTTGATATCAATTTTATCATCCTCTTGAGCAAAAGGTGTTTATCTCAAAACATGTTACATTTCTAGAAAGAGAATCTATTCTCAAGCAAAGTAATGGGAGTGAAGTCGAACTTAGAGAAGTTCTAAAACCATAAACGCACATTCAAATAGAACAAGAACCACAAGTTGATACATCAGATGTACAACCAATGGTACAAAAAAACACATAGTTTGCAACACACTAATAAATACCCGTCCTCCGATTAGATTAGATCTACATGTAAAAAAGAGGAGTGATGATGTGTTACTTATAGATGATGAGCCTACTAATTTTAAGGAAGTAATGTCAGATAGTGACTCTTTAAAATGGCAAGAAGCCATGAAATCCAAAATGAACTCCATGTACATTAACCAACTATAGACCTTGGTAGATGCACTTGAAGGTATTACACCTATTGGATACAAGTGAGTTTTTAAGAGAAAAATTGACATGGATGGAAACGTACATACATACAAAGTAAGGTCAGTGGCAAAAGGTTACAAACAAAAACAAAGAGTTGAGTTTGATGAAACTTTTTCTCTAGTAGCAATGTTTAAGTCCATTAGGATTATATTAGATATAATTGCATATCATAATTATGAAATTTGGCAAATGGATGTCAAAACAACGTTTCTTAATGAGAATTTGCTAGAGGATATGCATATAACACAATATGAGGGTTTTAAATCCTAAGAATTTCCTAATTAAGTATGCAAGTTGTAAAGGTCTATTTATGGACTAAGGCAAGTATCACGGAGTTGGAACATCTATTTTGATGAGAAAATCAAATAGTTTGAATTTATAAAAAATGTGGATGAATCTTGTATTTATAAGAAGGTAAGTGAGAGTGCAGTCATTTTCTTAGTGCTTTATATGGATGACATATTGCTTATTGGACATGACATTTCAATGCTTCAGTTTGTTAAGATATGGTTATTCAAGAACTTCTCTATGAAGGATATGAGAGAACCAACCTATATACTGGGTATAAAGATCTATAGAGATAGATCATAGAGGTTGCTTATAGATAAATTGTTAAAGAGGTTTAGCATGGAGAATTCTAAGAGAGGATTCTTACCTACATCGTATGGAATTTCTCTCTACAAGAGCATGTGTCCTAAGACACAAAAGAAAGAAAGAGAATGGATTGTGTTCCATATGCTTCGGTAATTAGATTAATTATGTATGTGATGCTATGTACAAGACCAGATGTTGCTTATACTTTAAGCATAACAAGTAAATATCAAGTTAATTTCAGTGAAGGTCACTGGGCAACTTCAGAAGGAATAAAGATGTTTTCCTGGTCTATGGAGAAATTGAGTTGAGAGTTCAGGGTTACTTAGATATCAGTTTCCAGTTTGATCAAGTTGATAGTAGATCACAGT
>JAOXYD010047635.1:0-13459 GCA_028565735.1 Pinacopodium congolense | reverse complement strand
TAATGAAAAGGAATGCAAAATTTCATACTAACTAAGTTTAACACACACAAACAATACTTAAAACACCTAAAAACAATATAGAAACATAATATGAAACACTCTTATCAAAATAGTAGAGTTATGCATGTTTTATTTTGTGCACTAATTATAAAAGAGTTTAATAGAATATATATATATGAATCTTCTTATGATATTTGGTGTACTTTGGAAGTTACTCATGAAGGTACTAATTAAGTTAAGGAGATTAAAATTAGCATGCTTACTCATCAATTTGAATTATTTAAAATATCGCATGGTGAAAGTATTTTTACTATATATGCTGGTTTTAACAATATTGTTAGTGGACTAAAAGGTTTACGTAAGACCTATTTCAATGTTAAGCTTGCTAGGAAAATCTTAAGGTTTCTACCAAATCATGGAAACCACAGGTGACTGCAATTCAAGAAGCAAAGGATTTAAGCATTCTACTAATAGATGAACTCATTGATTCACCTTTGAAGCATGGAATGATACTGAAAACATATAAGAAGAAATTATACCTAAAAAGAGGAACATCGCCTTTAAAGCTATAAGAAAGAAAGAAAGTGAAAATGAAGAATCATCCTATAGAAATGAGGAAGAAGAATCCATCGCACTCATCACAAAAGACTTAAGAAAGATTATTCAGAGAAAAGCTCCTATTTACAAAGGTAAATACCCTTCTAAAAGTAAATTTTCTAATATAACGTATTTTGAATGTGGAGAAAAAGGGCATGTTAGATCCAATTTTCCACATCTTCAAGAAGATGAAAATAAGGAAAAGAAGGAAAGAAAAGAAAGAAAGGACTTCAAGAAGAAAGCACTAAAAGTAGGATGATTCGAGTAAAGTGAATCAGAAAAAGAAGAGATAGCAAATATGTACTTAATGGCTCAAAATAAGGTAAGAATTCCTCATTCAAACGATGAATGTGTAGTTGAATACACTTATAAGGAATTGTTAGAATTCATAGAAGACTTAATTAAGAAAAAGAAGAAACTGCATGACAAAAATGAGGAATCAATAAAAATGATTGATAAATACATATTAAAAAAATAAAATTCCTAAAGATCTAGATTCAAAAAACAAAGATAATGATGAATTGGTAAATAAAAATATCACCTTAAAGAAAGAAGTGGAATCACTTAAAGAATCATTGTTGAAATTTACAAAATTAAAAGAAAAATTAGAAACCGTGCTAAGCTTTCAAAAGATGGAAAATGACAAACATGGCTTAGGCTATAATAATGAAGCATCAACTAGTAAAATCATTTTTGTAAAGGAAAAGAATTTAGAAGATGAATGTTCTAAGGTATTTCAAAATGCATCATCAATTAGAACTCAACCTAAGCATCATGCATTCATGTATATATCAAGACCTATGAAATTTTCTCAACATTGATTCAATGATACTATAACCTTCACTCAACCTAGGCAAAAATTTTATCAAAGTTTATATCATGATTATAGACCAAGGAATAAAAATAGATCTTTTACTCCATTATTTTTCACTTATTGTGAAAGACATGGACATATTCAATATTTTTGCTATGATCTTTTAAAAAATGCGAATGTAGTTTCAATTGGTCGCGAAAGATACAAACCTAACACTCACGGACCCAAAATGATATAGGTACCAAAATTTCATTAAATTTTTATGTTTTGTAAGTACCTTCAAGAATAAAAGGAACATACAATCATTGTTGAATCAAGAGAAAAATCGACAAGGAAAAATGACAAAATTAAAAATTGAAGGTACTCTTTTATTTAAAAAACAAATAAATAAATAATAATAATGATAAATTGAGTGTGAATATGAAATATATACATGATAGCTATTTTAGATGATTATACTGAATGCTTCTTTTAATTGTTACTGAAAATAAAAATCTAGATTTTCTGTGCGTGTTCTTAATAGTTTAGTTGATCGAATATTGAACATCAGTTGATCTACTATCGATCGACTGATGCTATATGTTTGATCAATTGATATTTAAGTTTTTGGGTTTTTAAGTTCTCCTCTCCTCTTTTTTGTTTCATCTTCTCCTCCCCTATTCACTTTAAAAACTCCATTGTTGCCACTCCTCTCCACCCTTTCCTCTATTCTTGAACCTTTTTTAGCCTCCCAAATCATTTTTTAAGGGTCTCCAAAGCTTTTGAGACCTCCCTTCAATCTTTTTCTTACCTTAATTTCTCTTTTTTTTGCTTTTTTTTTTCTTTCAGTCGATACCATCCTTCTCTCCTCTTTCTTCTTCTCCAGCAAGGACTTTAGTCACCTCGAAGCTGCTCTTGTGCTTCTAGTATCATCTTAAATCTAAGCCCTATGCTTTTATCTTTTAATTTTGATTATTTTGGTCAAAGTTTGCAATTAGGTATTTCTAGGGTTTATGGAATTAGTTTTGGCTTGAATTGAGAAATTAGCTTGAATTAGTTGTAGTTTCTTACAATTAGAAGTATAATTAGGGCTTTAGACCATCCAATTGCATTTGTGCATGCTTAATTTTGATTTTATCAATTTAAGTGTTTTTTATTTTTTGATTATATTAGACATTTTTTGAAATTAATTTGTTAAAAACTAAATTAAATTGTCAATTGAGATTGTTATTTAATTAATTGAATTTATTTTTTGAATTGTATTTTTTTCAGATTTAAATTTAGAGGTTATTTAATTTTTCTATGTAAATTAAGTGATTTCTTCATAAAATTGATTGTTGAAATTTTTAATTAAGAAAGCTCTTTTAAGCTTATGATTTAATCAATATACTTTTCTATATCAAAATTACAATTTTCCTTAATTTTAGAAAAATATTTTGAAAATTTCTAATTTTTATTTCAATTAAATCTAATTTCTTTTTAGGAAATTAAAATTTTCAAAAATTTCCTCTAGTGATTATTTGAGTATCAAGTCTTCAATTAGGCTTATGAAATTTTGTTTTGATTAGGTTTAATAAGAAATTTTGATAATATCAATTTCTTATTATCCTATAGGTTTACAATTTTTATTTCTATTTGAGTCCTATTTGTTTCTTAAGAAAAAAATTACATATCATTCATTCATATAGAAGCCTTTATATCTTAGAAGTTTGTGTTTAGCCTCTAGTCATCTGTATATGATTTTACTTTCAGGTTGTGTTTTTGACTATCGACAAAGAGATTGCCCTTGCGTTTTATCTATTCTTAGAGCATCATTAGGTATCCTTTGCTATTTTTAGAGTCTTTCTCTTATTCTCAGTTTTCTTAAAATCTCAGTATGGTTAGGACTCGAGGTGGAAGTACCTTTAGGAGTAGGAGACCTTCAGTTAGTTAAGAAAATGACTATTTTGATGTTGATTTTATTCAGTACCAAGCATATGCCTCTAGGAAACTCTTTGAGAATGATGTGATCTCTCCTACCCAGTTAGATTCCTTTAAGGAAATTGGCTTAGTCTAATTTTTTATTGATCAAGGTGGGAATCTCTTTTTACCCTTTCTTCTGAAATTTGTCGTACTATTGTTAAGCTCTTCTACTATAACTTTAGAGTGGTTAAGGAAAATGAAGAGTATATCTTTCTATCCAAAATAGAAAATGTTCCTATTCGTCTCTCTCGAGATCTAATTAACACCATCTTAGGCATCCCTATTCCTCATATGTTTTCCTATTACGACTGTATGTCAAAACATAGTGATGCCCCTCACTCCTTAGTAAAGAGATTCGAGAATATTTTAGAAAGTGAGGAAGGCATTTATGACAAACCAAAGATGTAAGAAACATGAGTGTTATCCCTAAATTCCATCATCTTTTCATTAAATACAAATTTCTTTCATCTAGCGATCATTACAATGACCTAGATTATGATGATTTTTGGTTTCTCTTTACTCTAATACTTGCTAAGAAAATCCATTATGGTGATTTTATCTTATATAACATGATTCATTTTATCCGCTCTAAGAAAAGGGGCCGACACATTCCTTATACTCTGTTCCTTAGTCACATCTTCCATCATTGCCACATCCCTCCTATGGAAGATGATTTTGAGTCTTATTCATTTTTTAATCATAATTCTCTAAAGCGTGCGGGCTTTCAAACTGTCGAGGGTCAAATGACTCGACCTTGTCAACGTTAATAACGTTCTGCTACACTTGTTCTTCTTGATGATCTTGTTGAGACTACACTAACTCTGAGCCATACTCCTACCATGATCTTTGAGGATGATGGTACTTTTATTGGTACTTTATGCACGCTTGATGATTATTAGTTTGACTTGGCTTACCTTTATAGGAAGATGGATAAGCACATTGCCTTGCGGCACGAGCATATTGCTATTATACATAAGCATACGTCTTTGTTTCGTAAGCTCCTCTTTCGACTTCCACTCTTCCTCCTGTAGATCCTTCTTAGTATTTTTGAGTTGTTCTTTTTTTTTTTCGGTTGGTGTATTCTTACTTTTGGTTATATGTCATTTTTCATTTATTTATGTTATTAACTTCTTCTTCGGAAAGTTTTTATCACATATCTCTTCTTTATTAATTCTCTTGCTCTCTTTAGATAAACTGTTTGATGTGATTATACCCTTTTAATGATTCTAAAAAGGGGGAGAGATTTAAGTCATATCATGTGAGATTAAGCTTGTACGTGAAAATGTGAAATTATGTGAGATATAGGGGGAGTATATGATAAGAGTTAATATGAATTTAATTAATTGATGATTATGCTGTAATTGTGAATATGTGCGATGGTTATTCTCTGTTTTTGATTGAAAAAGAGTTACTCTTTTATATAGTTGAAATTACAATTGATTGTGATGTATTCGGGGGATGTTTATCAATCATTTAATGTCTATAGTTTGATGATATTGTATTTTTAATATCTCTCAGTTTTGTCATCACCAAAAAGAGGGAGATTGTTGAACCAAGGGAGGTTTCAACTTGTTTTGATAATGACAAAACTAAGTTTATTACTAATGCTTATGTTTTAAGTGTGAATGAAAGATAGGTATGAATAAAATTAAAGTATGGTCACCCAAGAGCTTCAAATTTATAGAGACACAAAGCTTGAAGAAGAAAATTAGTTTAGGTTTACTTTTTTTTTTATGTAAACTTTGCTGAATTTTATTTTGATGGAATAAGAAGCTTATATTTGTTCATTCATGCATCCATATATTAGAATATGCATATAGGTTTATAATTAAAAGGCTTGTGTTTTTTTTTTAATGTAATCATATGTGGTTAAATCTCTTAATGTGTGATTTAATTAATTAAGAATGTATAGGTTAGTATGAAATGAAGTTTTTATAACCTAAGTTAGAGAAATTCTATTTTATAATTGGTTTAAATATGATGTGTGTTTTGGTTTTGTTTGAATTGGTTTGAATTTGTTAAAATTTTTGTTTAAGGGGCCAAATTACTTAAGGTTAACTGATATGTTTAGATCGATCGATCGAATAAGGGTGATCGGTCTACTGAACGGATAAGATAGATTTGAATATTAACCTACAGAAAATTGGTCGACCGAACCTTACATTAGGTTGACCGAATGTTAAAAGGTATGAAGAATAATATAAGGATTCGACAGATTACACATCGGTAATTTACATGAACTCATATAACGTTATTATTACTGTTGGTCATTATTTTCAACCAGATTAAGAGTAAATAGGAGATTCATATATGTGATTAATAGAGAAGTGGGATACAATATTGATATTAAGTGGCAATTGAATTTTTTTATGTATAAAGGGCTTATTTGTTTGTTGTGAGTTTATGTGAGGTATAATAAAGTTTTATTTTTATGCATACATCCTTTAAGCCTCTTTGATTTATCAAGTAAAATTGAGTAAAGTATTTTTCTTAAATTCTTCTAGTAAGTTGGTGAAGTTATTCCTTAACCTTAGAAAAATAATTGAATAAAAGGTTACCCTTAAGCCTTTAAAAGGGATTGTATGCTTCATCATTGTATTTTTTATTGATTTTAGTACAATCATCTCAACATTAGTGTTGGGAACTAGACATAGGAGCAAGTGGACATTTTCAAATTATTATAAATCCAGCTTACTTCTCTACTCTATCTCTTTATTTTTACGCATTTATTTTATTGTGTTGATTGTTTATTTTGGTGAATTAAGTTTGTGTTTTAAACTTAAGCATTCTATTTATCCAGTTTTAATTAATTAAACAAATAATTTTAAACATGTAATTTACCCCCTTCTTAGGTGCCATATCGGCCTAACAATATGTGATGTAAGATCATATAAAAAGTTGTTCATGATGTTAAATGACAAATAAAAATTTTATTTAAAGAATATAAGAATTAAATAGAAAGAAATCAAAGAATTAATTACGAAATTACTAGTGATGTAAACTAATTCGTGGTAAGCTTGTTGGTTGATCTTAATTCGATAGGCCTACAAAAATCACATTTAATAAATCGAGTGTGTCCCAATAAAGATAGCTAATGCTTAAGTTAGTAAAATTGAATGATGTTAAGTATATAAGATGATCAATAATTATGTTTAATGATAATAGTTATGAGAACTTACTTTGTGATATCCCCTTTGAGGTAACCCTTCTTTGATGTATACTTGGACTCTAACTATCATTAGTAGAGTTGAATCCAACCTCTACTAGGTAGCTTAGTTGATATTTGCTTGATACTCTACCTCCTCATGTGGGTGAATCCTATCTTGACTGGACTTTCCTTTCTTCTTTTTTTTTCTCATATAATTAGACCCATTGTGTGAGCCTACAATATTCAATCCGTAAGAAGATTGATGGGCCTTGCTCAAATAACTTAAACTAATTCATACAATCATTAGAGGTGAATCAATTTCCCCTTAAATTCTTATTGAAACTTGGGTTCTCTAGAAGGAAACTTTCATTACTCAAAGTATATAACGGTGGTAGCTTAGTCGAAGTACCATTTAGACTATCCTAAAATTACTTATTAATCGGTCCATAATGCATATTATAAGTCTACAGATGATAATTCAAGAACAATTCAATACCACTCATCAAATGTTAATGATAAATCTTAAGAAATCTATTGGAGTCAAATTTAAAAGTGAGATAAAGCAAAATTGCAACATCAAGTCATCCTAAACAAATGTATTTTTGAAAAATTGACAACTATATTGGATAACACTAAACTTGCATAAGACAATTTAGATGACTTGAAAAATTGCTAACCATCTTTAATAAACTCATATAACTTTTCTTTGATTGTCTATGGTAAAGTGACAACCTACTTCAACAACACACCTTTGAATTTCCTTTGATAGACATGCATAAGACAAGATGAAAATGTGATAAGAATTGTCCTCGAAAGCCTCACTGAGAATATTATTAAGAACATTCTATGTCAAATGTAGTTGTTATAGAGATGTTCTTGCTACATACAAGGCATGCAAGATAACTCATTTTTTACATCTTTAGAAAACTATTATAAAGATAAAACATACTTGTCTTCGACTACATGTCTATCTTCTTGAGAGGATTTAAAGTTAAGGTTATCAATAAAGTTATGTTTTTTTTTCTAGGAAGTAAGTTCGCATTTTTTTTTATTTTTTAAGTTTTAAAGTGTGATATGGATAATATGAGGAGTTTAAGAAGAAAAATCAATAACCCTAATGGTTCTATCTCAGGTAAATATAGCAATACAGGTTAAATAAACTAAAGTCATAGGATCCATAGCTTTGCATCTGTCATATATGTAGAAATTCTATGTACATCACCTATAGTAAGTGGATATTATTATGAAGTAATAGATGAGGCTAATTTAAAAAATTATAATTTAAATTCTTTGCATTCGAAAATGTTTATTAGATTTCAAGCCTAAAAACCTTGAAAAAATTTCAAAATATGCCTATACCCTAATAAGTTAAACAAGGGTTAATTTAAGAAGATGAGGGAGAAGTTCCATGTATAATGTGGAAGAGCATACATGATATCCCAAATCTAGATAGGAGAGATTTTATTATAAAACCTTCAAATATTGACTTAGATCCTACTCTACAAGATTTCATAATAATGAATTATTACTTAGAGTTTATTGATTAGGTTTATGGTCACTTATTATATTAGTGAGGAGCTTTGACTTTGTAAAAATCCATAGTGAGTGGTATATCTTAAGTTCTAGGTAAGGGTATCAAATGTTTATAATTTCAAATATGTTACATTAAGAAGGATGAATTCATTTTTCATTCAGCCTAATAGGCATAAGGCAATTTGGGTTTTGTAGAAAGGTTTAGATGAGAGGTTTCCCTAATGGGATAAGGATAATGCATCCTTAAAGTTCTTATCCTAAAAAATTGTAGATCTAACTATCCCTCTTTCGCCTTAAGAGGAACTTTCTGTGAATAAAACTTGATTAATTTAAAAGAATATTGACAAAAAAGGCATCAGTTTGTTTATTCTTTATAACTTAATTCTTTCATGTATCTTACTAACATCTTTGTTGTATTTGTGCCAACCATAAGTGGCAAGAGGATGCTAAAAAGGGATAAGGTGATAAAGGAGAGAAGCTTACCACTATCATCTTCTATGGAAAGGAAGAAGTAAAGAGAAGTATACAGTGATTACAACACTATTATTAATCTTCCCAACCTTTTTTTGTTCAACCTTGTCTCCATGTCTTCTCAATATTTCTCTTCTTACTCTTCTCATTAGATGGAGAATATAGTCACCCTCCTTGTTCTAAATAGGCTTGTAAGGGTAAAATAACATTTCATTTATAACTTTAACTCAAAGAAGAATAATACCATCTTTAGTAAGGATGGAAATGAGCTTGAGTTAATTCATGGGATAATACTCATAAAAAAACAAACAAAAAATGTCAATTAACCATGTCTATATGTTTACTGAAAGCCATTTTCCTGAGTAATATTTACTTAGTGCTTTATATTTCTCATTATTTTCTGTCAAGCTATTACAATCTAAACAACTTATAATTTTTATCAATTTAATTTTAGACAAGACAAAAGTAAGCGCACCTTGTCATCAAGTAGTATAAAATGGAGTAAACCTCTAGTATCGTCTCCCCAGGAATCTGAGCGTAGCACTAGATTAACTAATGTTTAATTATCTAAACAGCTCCAAAAGGATTGATTAAAAGGGAACTAAAGAAGAACAAATAAAACCAAAAACAAATAAGGAATAATCTAAGCAAAGGCTAAAGGATAAGAGTTTAACAATTGATAATTTGGTTAGGGCTCGGATTGTAATGGATTTAAAAAGTGAGAAACACATTTTATTAGACAGATTTAAGGCATACATTACAAATGCAAGATATAACTAACGGTCATAGAAACATCTTTTCTCTCATAAACTCAATTCATCTATCTTGGTCCAACAGAAAAATTAGAATAGAAGGCATTAATATTAAGACCCCTAGAATTAAGTTCATTAATTCTAAGAACCCTCACAAAAGACCTTAGGGCTTGGACCATGCCTAATTTCAATTATGTTACCTAATTAATATTCCAAAAATTAAAAGCCTATGGTCAAGGTCCTTTAATCATCTAATGATCTAATTAAGATGGTCTCTTAATTAAGATCAATTTAAGCTCTTTAATTAGGCAAAAATCCTCCAAATACAAAATCCATTTCATCCTAACCCCAACTCAGCAAGTTAAGCACACAACATAATTAATAAACTAAAGATTAAAGAAATAAAACATATGTTCATTGATTGAAAATACGACTTCATACAAAAGAGTGAGAAACAGAAAGAATTTCAACCAAATCTTGGTCCAATCTAGTTGAAATATCCTCCTTGAAACCTTATGCAAGCTATACAGACTCCAATCCACTAACAAGTATTAGATGAAACCAAAAGAAAATAAAAACTATACAAAACCTTAAGAAAAAGGAATGACAGCCCTTCTAATGACTCTCCTCTCAACTCTCCTTCGTGATTCCTCTATCTCCTCTTCTACGTGTTTTGATCTGTATTTATATGCAAATGGAGACTGCTAAGGCTTAATGAGTTATGCACGTATTAATATGTTATCTTTTTTGATTTATGTGTTATTTTTATTGGTTTCTGTGTTTTAAAAAATAAGAAACGAAAAAGAGAAACTGTAAGGATACCAAACATGGCCTTAGTTTAAGGGCATGTGTGAGTTGGGTTGTTGTTTTTATTTTTTGTTGTGATTATTATATTGTTGTATTGGTTTTGTGTATTTTATGGGTTTTTATGTTGTTTTTTTTTCAATTTCTGTGTTATATTAGTGTATTATTTTTTTCGATTTATGTGTTTAGAAAAATAAGAAATAAAAATTAAAAATTAAAGTGGAACTAAACAAGTCATAAGATTTCTTGGAAAAGTCCTTTTATAGGATTCCTTAGCTCAAATTATGTGTTGATTCTCATTACTATATGAGAAACCAACTCCTTTCATGATCTCCATTTGCCTTCTTGGCTCCATTTATCCTTATCTTTATAATGATTACAAACTTCTATCAAACTTTTGTGCTAATAAATTCATTGTGAATTGGATGTATTAGCACATAAGAAGGTAAAAAGAGTAATTTAAACCTTAAGGTTTAATCAATATTTAGGTTAGACCTCCTCTCCTCAATGTTACATAGCATTTAAAATGAATCATAACGTTAAAAAATATTCAAAAAAAACTTTAACATTTTAAAATATTAAAAAAAGATCCTAAAGTAACTTTTATTCATTATTATTGTTATGTGTTATGTAATACGTTTTGATTGGCTAAAAAAATTGTGGACTCATTATCACTTGGTACATAAATTTTCAAAAATATTATATGGGACTCACAAAATTTCATGTGACATATAGGACTCAGGATGAAAGGAAAACGATGTCGTTTTGAAGAACAATATAATTAGCAGTAATAGTTTGGTGGGGTCGAACTCACGATTTCTCAAGCGTAAAACCATGCCTTACTAACTAAGTACCTTATCAATACAAAATTTATTTAAATGTTATTGCAACATTTGTAACGAGCGTTCACTTGGTTCTTCTGAGGTCCGCATAGTAACGTTGGGCAACATTTGTAACGAGGGTCTCATGAGCCACGTGGTATTATTTTATGGGACACACGTAATATGTTTTAAAAAATGTGTCACTTGGTACATTTTTAATTTTAAATAGTTTAAAATTTTGTGACATATATGGACCTTACACGTGACGTGATACATAACACTAGTAGTATGTAGAAATTAGTTTAGGATCTTTTTGAATGTTATAGTTATCTTTAAATGTCTTAAAACATTAGGTCCGATTTGAATATTGATTAAAATCTTAAATTTTAAATAACTTTTTTTTGCCTACAAAAGAACCAAGTGAACGCTTTTAAAAATCATGTAAAGTTGGAGATATTTTCCATTTCGGTAACCGAGGTTATAGAATTGGAAAGAGATGGACTTACATCATTCTTCAGTCTTAATGAAACAGTCAAGAGTGCTTTTGCATGCAGAATCCCCCGTCATTCTCAATTTCACCTGTTGAGGAAAATGTCAACTAATTAAATTAGGTTTAATTTGGCATACATTTGATTATTCAAACTTAGCTAGACACTTGCTCAAAATCTTTTTTTTTTCAAATTCATACTCAAATGTTAGGAGATTAAACTTGATTTGATTCTTTTGTTAATGCTACGTGTAACAATTAATTTTAAAATGCATTTTAATAAATTATAGGCATCAAATACTGATTAGTATGCATAATTTAGATAATTTATTTGATCTTAAGTAATTCAGAAATTATATATTTTAAATGATTCATGTGAATTTAAATTAAAGAATAGCAATTCAAATAGCAAATAATGAATTAAACCAATAATCGAGCCAAAAATAAAGGTACCATTATGTTATTATTTATTTGTCATCCCTCATTATTATTACATGATTTAAATTTGCCAACCACAAACTTAAACAGAAAAATTGCAGTATTTTTTTGTGGATTTCTATAACAATGTCCGACATAATCACATTTATCACATTATATGTAATGTTTGTTAATGCAGTGAGCAAACTTGAATGGAAACAAATTTGTATGCCTATATATATATACACGCGTGTGTGTGTGCGCGTGTAATGTTTGTTATATTAATATGTGCAGTTGAAAGGAATCAGTAACTCGGTGGTTAAGGTCGTTTTTTCGGTTTGACCTTCACTAACCAAATTTGCTTCACTTACGCTATATTCTAGGACTGCTATTTCGCTTAGTTTTATGATTGAGACAATAATTCATCTAAATTAATTTGGCCTCAAATTAGCAACCTTTCATTGTCTTTTTTTTTTTATAATCCTTTTGGATCTTTAGTAAATATGCAGAGAAATGTTTTGGTCTACATCATCATTGTTATTGATTATAGAACAGAAAATAAATACAATCGATACAAATAACTTGACTATAAAGAAAATCTTAGAGACTATAGGGCTACTGGGATAGATTCGAGGACTATGGCATATCCATTTAAAACAATAATCTAGATTTAAACAGATCGACCAATAATTTTCATTTCGTGATATACTAAAAAGTAATTAGTTATTAAATACTTCTTTTTTATTTCGAAAAATGGATAGTCTCTATAAATTTACCAAAAAGACTAATAATCGAACTATTGAGTAGTTATTTTTTAGTGTCTTATTCTCTTGAATTAGATTTACTGTTAAATCAATTTAGTCTTAGTACATTGCATGAATATTCATGTGAATATCAAGCATGTTTTGAGAGCAAACATAGTCTACGGATTGTCACCATCACTTTCAAACTTTTCAATTGAACCAAGTCTTAGTCAAAACCATTTACATCTTCATGGAGACATAGCTTATGAGGAGAAATGAGAGCAGAAATTTACACAAAAGGAGCCTATGTGTACCTTCCTTCCACATCAAATACTGAGATAACATCAAAACCATTTTTAAGGGCTCGTTTTATTATTATTTTATTTCTGTTATTGAGTATTTTTATTAGTTTTTGTGTGTATTTTTATGTTTCTATATTCTATTTTTGAATTTTCGTATTATATTTGTGTGTTTTTTTATTTATGTACTTTTTTTCAGTTTCTAAATAAAAAAACAAAAATAAAAAACAAAAAAGGGAAACAAAACCAAACAACTCCAATAGTATGTTAAGTTTCGCTTTCATTAAAACTAGGGATAATAGTCAATTAAATGACCAAGTTTTTGAGATTTTTTCAGTTAAGTGATCAAGTTTTCAAAATTTTTAATTGAGTGATTAACATTTGAAAAGTTAACCAGTTGAGTGAAAAAACTTAACATCGTTAGTCATTGATCCGACCCAACCCGGCCTGATCCAATAATCCTGATCCGACCCGACCCACTCTAACTTTTTTACCTCTTCTGGTCAATTTTTTAAATGTTAATCACTCAAATGAAAAAGTTTTTAAATCTTAGTTACTTAACTGAAAAATGTAAAAAAGTTATATTAATAACATATTTTGAAAATTTTAATATAGATTCATTTCATAAATGA
>JAOXYD010047624.1:0-13460 GCA_028565735.1 Pinacopodium congolense | reverse complement strand
TTTTAAAGCATAACCAAACTTTAAACAAGATTAAATGGAGAAAAAGCAAAGTCTTAACTATAGCTTTGTTTTGATTTCGTGAAGGACTTTAATTAGACATTAAACCTGTTTTTAAACTCGAATAAATCATCAATCATCTAATCTATAACTCATTTAAACATTTGGTAATTTTCAGAATTTTTCAGAAGCAATCAAAAATCATTTTCAAAGTGTTTAAGCCAAAATAGCCAAGTTTTAGCTTTTTCCAATTTTTAATCAAATTTTCTAGATTTTCCTAAATAATTGTAATCCAATTAACCTAGTAATTAAGTAACATTCTCCCCGTGGGATCGACACTCAAAGTTTTAAATTTTACTCCACTTTATTACTTTTGCGATAAGTGTGCTTATGAAAAAGTCCATTGGTTTTTAAGTAAAATCATTTCAAAACACCCGTCATTTTTAAAGTCACCTAATCAATGCAACATGCTCCAATTGTCTAGTGAATGAGTTTTCATTTGGTTATAGAATGAAGAAGCTTTTTTCTTATGTTAAATGATGAAACTAATTTCTTTATAAGTTGAGATATATGAATCTTCAAGAGGTATGATGATAACTTTACTAAAAGAGGTATTTAATAAATTAAGGGAAAAAGTAACTTTATTAATAAAGGTGGATGAAATAAGGACAAAAGAAGTTGATACTCATTTTGAACTAAAAAAACTAAATATATTAAGACCTTAATTTGTAAAACAAAAAGAAAAAAGTTTAAGTTTATATTGATGAACATTGTGGGAAATGGCTTTAAATTGCTTAGTTGCAGACACTTATCTTAACATTTTCTTTGTAACATGAATGAAAAATTAGTGATGAAAATATTTTTTTTCAAATTCTTTTATAATCAATAGTTGTTACTATTAAATACATAAGTAATTTATTAATACTATGGTGGTCTATCAATATACTATACTAATAGACTAAGTCCTTTAAAAAAATGAAATCTATTTTTCTAACAACACTTGCTGACCAATCTAGGAGAATAGTTAACTAGTGCTCATTTTTTCTATCATTTTTGTTATTATTTTTTCTATAAATCAAGTGATAATAGAAAATCCATAAATGTATGATCAAATAAGTGTATATACAAAAATAACATTTACAATTATGTGATGAAAGCCAAAATCTTGTTAATCACTTTGTTAACTTGTTTTACGCTATACCGCAAGTGAACAGGCCATAAAATTTTAGTATAATGAATATCATCCCATAACAATTAGGATTAGTCACCTAACAATTTGAGCTACACTTTGTTTAAGTATAAATCAAATAGCAATAATTGAAATTAAATTAAAATAAAACAACCTAACATATTAAAGAACAAGATATTAAAATAAAACAACCTAACATATTAAAGAACAAGAGTGCAAGGACTTATGAATTCAAGATTAAAAACTAGGAATCACATATATCTCTATTTTGTATCCCTGTTACCTTAGAGATTTAATAATGTTTGACCCAAGATTTACTAATGTTTTAGTCACCCTATCTTAAGATGTAACTAAATTTTCCTAGTTGAATAAGTTGGGAAATGATTTGTAATCTCTCAGTTTATCAAGCCCTTCCTAAATACCCAAATAGTTATGAAGCAATCCTATAGGTAATTAATCAACTAGTTAAGATCTCTCTTCAACTTTTTGAAAATCAAATTTTTATAGGTCTATTGGGTGTCAAGTCTTATTTTCTAATACAACACAAATTTTGTAGCTCAATCTCTCAATCTATTGCAAGATATAAGCATAATAAACATCATAAACATTCATTGATTAAATCAATAAGAAAGGGTTCAAAAAAATAGTTCAAAGAGTAACTTTTACAAAATATTTCAACTACTTATAATATCAATGAGTTCCCTAACTATCATGTTTTCCATACAAAAAGATAGAAAAAAGAAGAAGGAATGTAACTATGTGAAGCTTAACACTCTTGTCTTCACTCCTAAGTGTTGGAAAATTTAGAAGTTGGCTTGTTTTTTAAGAAAACGAATGGGTGATCTTGATTTCCCTTTTTGGAATCCACCAAGACATAGTTTTTTCCCTCTTGGGTAAGTTCCCTAATGATTGGTAGCAACTCATAGCATTTCTAACCCTTAAATATATCCAAAACAACTTCTGCTCATTAAAAAATTTGTACAATTTGCATTGCTTGCATCATTGGGAGTTCAATTTTCTTTTGTCATCATTCACGATCATGACTTGCATCCCCTAATTCTTTATCTTCTTTTCCTTTGACAACTTTTCCAAATTTATGCTTTTCTTGGTATTTTTGTTATAACTTCTTCTCCACTCGTCCTTTGGCCATGAAATTTTGTATGGAACTTAATAAAATGATTTTCTTCCATCACAAATTGATTCCACGTCAATTCTCCATAAGTTCATCTAATTTCTCACCAAAGTTATCTATAGTTGAGTTGTCACTTATTTTTGCTTCTTTTGCTCTTCTCTTAATGCACTCTTCAAGACATGTACTATGGTCTTAACATTTGGTGTGAGACTTCATAACCTGATACTATAACACTTAGGATTGATTTCTCATCTATTATAAGTCCAAAAGTGGATTAAAATGTTCATCAAAGTCCTGCATAATGTGAATAATCATCCATAACAACATAAGCAACATCATATTGAAGAATTACTCAAATATGCACCCAAATCACATGGAATTACAACTCAAGCCTAAGATAATCATTATGAAATCATCCATAGAATATGTATAATTAAGGTGCTATCAAATACCGTCACATTTGAACTATTGCTTTTCCTTAAGCACAACTTAAACATCCACTCAAAATAGCACCAATAAAGAGTTGAAAGTTAATTGAGTGAAAAAAAATCAATCAATGCATTTGATTTAGCTCAAAAATTGCAATTCCTTTATGATAAATTTTTTTTATCACACGCAATCACACTATTAGTAAAGAAGAAACCCTTATTCATAATATCAAGCACCTAAGTAGTTTCATATGAATCATCATGCAAAGGTGCACATCTTGTGGGGCATACCCCCAATAAATCAACTAAGTCACCTCACACTAACACCACTCTTTAACTTCATCTTTTTATTTGAAGCCAACAGAGTGTAAAACCTTTGCTCACTTTAATTAATCACATATCTGTTTATTTTCAATTCTTAATGTAAACAATCCATTCCAACTTCATACAAAAATCATATGAAAGGTCCATAAAAGCATGATATTATACATATGAGTCCTTAATAACACCTACAAATCCCTCAAAATTAAAAAGAAAAGGAAATTAGGTTAGAAATCACTCAAAAATTATTCAATTCTCAAACAATTAAAAACATTAATGAAATTAAAATACCATAACTAATAATCAACTCCCATTTTTAATCATTATAAGACATGCCATCTAGTCATTTCCATTAGACTTGCAATAAATCAAGTGGCACCTAAACCTTAATTAAATTATGTTTTTATGTTTTGTCAATTTTTAATAATTAAACCATTAACTCAACTTATATGATATTATGATAGGCAATTTAAACTCACTAGATACTAACATGATTTTAAGAATAATTTTTTTAAATATTGATAAAATACATGATTTGTTATTCATAGAATATTTAATAAGTATTTGACATTATTTTTAATTCAATTTTTATTTGGAATGTAACAAGTATGATTTTAGTAGAATTAATTTTGCACATGTTAAAAATACAAGAAGTATCATTTTAGCAATGACAAAATACAAAATAATATAAAAATAATAGCAAAAATTTTATGTAAAATATTAATCTACAAATCACACGTTTAATAAACCAAGGGGTAACTGCAGCACACACGTTAACATACCAAGGGGTAATTGCAACATGGACCTTTGATTAGTCTATATTAGACTAATCGAAGCAAATGCTAGTCTAGGTATAGGCTGGCGAATGAAGCTATAATGAAATGAAAAACACTTTATGGTATTGAAATACTGTTTTAAAATGATTTTTAATATTGATTTTGTAAGCCAAATAATATTACAATACACAAAATGTCATTTTAAAATGATTTTTCGCGCTGATTTTGTATATCAATTTTGTTATTGTTATTATTTAAATATATATGATTTTAATATTTATTATATTAATTTTCATATAATAATTTATAATTTAAGCATTTTATATTTTTAATTAAATGATACAAATTAACAAACTTAATAATTCAAGAAGTGTTCGTTCATGAATATAAACTCATGATCGTTTGGCATTATTGTTGGTTGTGACTTTTAATTATAGTTTTTGTATTTTTGTATTAATTTTTATGTATTATTTTCGATTTTTGTGCTGTTTTTTTATTTTTGTATTGTATTAATGTGTTATTTTTATTTTATATACTATTTTTTCAATTTATGTGTTTAAAAAAATAAGAAACCAAAACTTAAAACTAAATCTATACCAAATAACCTCGTGTAGAAAAATAATACTAACCTTATGTCATACTTAAGATTTATTATAAACTTATATAAATGGCAACATTGCAAAATAATACTTATTCTACCATGCGTTTCCTCTACAAAAACTGAATATAGGATGTAATACACTGTTCTATATTTTTTTATTGCTCAAAATTTTTATTTTATATCTAAGACTTTCTCTCAAATAAGTGTAAAAGATTTAACACTCTATCTATAAATAAAACTTAATTAGTTTCTCATTTAAGCCTAATAAATACTATTTTTTAATAAGATCAATCTTAATTTTCAAAACACAATTTGCTTAAAATTTGATAATTAATGGTTAACCAACTTGAAAATTTTCCAGCAAGACAAGATCGATGACCAACCCGTGATCAATGTCACTTGAAATTCGCTGTATTATGGCTACTATAACATAAAAATCTTTTTTTAACTTTTCAAAAAAATAAAAATAATTCTAATATCTCTTCCACACTTTAAATATATTACAAATTATAAAAATTTATTTAAATTATTAGTTAGAGCAGCAATACCACTACGTAATAGAACAGATATGTTGCCTATACCACGTAACATAGTTATGGCAATACAAGATGTCATATATTATGTGTCACATTTAAAACATTTATTCTACCTCTTATCAAGCTTTTATAAGAAATGATTCTATTTTATACATCTTGCTTTATTTTAAGGAAAATGACGTTATAAACTTTAGTTGTAGTTAGAAAAAAAAGGGAGTTTGATATAATTTCTAAAAATTATAAAATAAAATAAAAGGAGTTAAATTACAGGAAGTGTAATATAATTGACCCTCTAGGATTTTAGTAGTTTGGACTTGAGAGTTGGAGCAAATTTTTTGTTCTAAATTATCTCTTTATCCATATATGTTATGACCAAACCACAAGAGAGATGTGAGCTTCCTGACGAGCCTACTAGGAGTGTTTAAGAAGCTCCGGATTTTTAAGGCAGATCTTAAAGACCCTGAAAGTTTCGATGTGCCTTTAAAAGGATGTGTTGAGGTTTTCCACGTAGCAACTCCACTAGATTACCAAAACAAAGAATCTGTGGAAGTGGTCACCAAAACAACAGTAGATGGGACGTTAGGCATATTACAAGTGTGCTTGAAGTAGAAGAATGTGAAGTGAGTTGTTTACACTTCTAGTGACTCAGCTGTTGTCTTCAATGAAAAAGACGTGGATCCAATGGATGAAACTTACTGGACTGGCATTGATTACATTAAAGCTAAGAAGATACTTAAAGGTTCTTACCATATCTTTAAGACTCTAACTGAGAAAACAACTCTTGAGTTTGCCGAGGAACATAAGTTAGATCTTTTGACAATACTCCCTTCATTCGTGGTTGGTCCTTTCATATGTCCCAAATAGCCTGACTCTGCAAGTTGCACTTGCAATTTTATTAGGTAAGTGACTAAAAAGGCATTGTGTCGAATTTTCCATTAGTCTTTCTCCCACTATTTGTTTAGCGTTAAACAAGTTTGAAATAGTCTCCGCAACAAGCTAGTGATTGATTTACATAAATATGGATAGGTTGCCTAGTTTGAGTATCAAAATGCATGGAGTTGAAGAAAATAAGTGCCTCGGAAGAGTATACCCTGACCAAGTGTGCCTTTGAGATAACGGGGTACACAATGTGTAGCCTATAAATGCTTTATTATAGGTTTGTTGAGGAACTGCGAGAGTTACGCCATAGTGAAGATGATATCTAGTCTAGTTATTGTAACGTAAAACAACTTTTCGATAAGGTGTCTGTACCTATTGATGTAAGAGTATGACTTACCCGAAGCTATTAAATGCATAGTAGGAGTCATCAAAGTAGGGAGGCTTGCAATTAAGAAAGCCAGTTTCCTCTAGAAGATTTAAGGTATACTTACGCTGCGAAAGGTTGATGCAAGTAGAGGATCGTGCCAACTCAAGGCCAAGGAAGTCCTTTGCTAAACAAAGATCTTTGATTTGAAAGGTATCATCTAAGAACTTCTTTGTTGATTCAATAAGGTCAAGGTCATTGCTTGTTAACAGTACATCATCCACATATATTAAGAGAGTGATAAAATTGTTGCCTTGACGTTTAGAGAACATGGAGTGATTGAAAGAGGACTACAAGGACCTGACTGAAGTCAAGGTAGAGGTAAGTTTGTCATGCCATTATTTGGTGGCTTATTTGAGGCCATAGAGACTTTTCTTGAATTTGTAAAAACTATGCTATGGTCTTGGAGAACTAGTCCAGATGGTGACTTCATATAGATCTCTTCGCGGAGGTCACCCTAAAAAAATGCATTGTTGACGTCTAGTTGATGAAGATGCCAATTCTGGGAAGCAGTGAGGAAGAGTGGGAGTCTAATGGTGGTGTGTTTAACTATTAAGGAGAAAGTGCTGGTGTAATCCAGGCTTACTTGTTAAGTGAGGCCCTTGGCTACGATCCTACTCTTGCAATGATGAATGGAGTCACTTGGATTAAACTTATATTTGTGTATCCACTTATAATTAATGGAAGTCTTTCCCAATGGTAAGTAGATAAGCTCTCAATCTTATTATTTTCTAAAGCACAATTCCTCAGTAACAATCTGTCATTCTTTGCATTTCATGGCTTTATAATAGGTTATAGATTCTTTAAATATAGTGAGAGATATGGAGAAAGCATGATGTTGGGGTGATAAGTTTTGGTAGGAAAGAATTGAGAAGAGATATGGGGTAACGTGGGGGTAGTCATAAGCTTAGAGATAAGAAGGTGGTTTATATTGTAGATAAGCATTAGGGTTGAAGGTATAGTGAGGGTGATGATAAAGGAGTGGCAGAGGATGAAGAAGATGAGTGTGAACGTGTGAAGGTTCATTTGGTGGAGAGGGAAAGTTTATAGGTTCATATGAAAGTGAGCTTGTGGTTGTTAGCAGTATAAGACTATGAATAAAAATATTATTACGAGGTGAATGTTAGAAGGGAAAATTATCTTCATAGAAAACAATATCTCGAGATAAGAAAATTTGCCTTATGTCCAAATCTAATAGTTTATAACCTTTGGTTCCTATTGAAAAATAAAAAAACATAACCTTTTTTACTCTAGCATCCAATTCACCTATGCATGCTTTTTTAGTTAATGCAAAATAGAGATATCTAAACACCTTGAGGTGAGTACAGTTAGGGTTAGTGCCAAACAAAATGGAGTAAGATGATTTGTATGATAACAATGGAGTGAGAATATGATTTTTAAGAAAGATTGCATGGAATATACATTTTGACTATTATTCGGTAGGGAGATTAGTTTGCATTTTTAGTGCTTTTACCACACTTAGGATATGATGGTGCTTTCTTTCCTCTCTTCCATTTTGTTAGGGGTTCCTTATGCACGTAGTTTCATGTAGAATCTCATTTTTAGCAAAAAAATTCAGTCATGGAGAATTCAACCCCTTGATCACTTCGAATACACATTATTTTCTTTACAAATTGCCTTTATGTGTTAACTAGCTCCCTCATTTCTGATTTGTGTTACATTAAATAAATCTACGTCATGCGGCTGTGATTATCAATAAGGGTTAAAAAAATCCGTGCCCATATATTGATCCTCATATGTCAACGAGAACAATATCAAAACAAGAGGAAGTAACTAAGGTGCTCAAATTGAAAGATAATTGTTTCTGTTTAGAAAAATGACGAATATCACATTACATGTTGAAAGAAAATAAAGGAATCTATACTAGATAATAATTTAAGTCCGTGATTTGAAATATGTTCTAGTCTTTAGTGCCAAATACAGTCGAGTTAGGACGAAAAAATGTTGACTTTAGGGAATGGTGTCAGGTAATTGAGTCCATTACATTACATAACAAAACCAATCATCTTCAGGGATGTAAGTTCCTGGATGATATAAGAGGCATTAGTAAGATTAGGTTTCAATGTGAAGAGTGTGTGAGTTGGCAGAAATGAGGCTAAAAGAATAAATGGGAATATAAAGACATTAGTTAACATAAGAGAGGAAATATAAATTGATCAGTGTAATAGGTGCACATTGACCATTTCAAAGCCTCAATGTCAAGTTAGAAACTTTTATACAATCAAAGAAGAGTTGTTAATTGCAGATAATACGATTTATAACACCTTGAGTCCAAGATCCAGGTGAATGACCATAAGGAGTGTTTATTAGGTGAGGAAGTGCATGTGGTGTCTTTGGTGAAGTTATTAATTTATAGTATAAGGGCGCACTGACTATGTTGTCTTTCTCTTTGTTCAATAGTTCTTTCAATTGGTAGTATTCTTCTTGTGTCAAGATATAGCTGTGGCCAGATTAGGGGCCTTCTCTCAACACTTCTAGACATGTTCGGGTAGCATCTGAGGTTGATTCAAAGTGCAATTCAACTTGATTAGCATATCTGAATTTGGGCTTGAAACTATATCTTGACTAGTAAGTGGTTGATCTGTTACTGCTTGGTAAAAAATTAGATGGAAAATCATGTTTTTCTGTAGCATTTATCTTTGATGTACCCTTGATAGCCACAGTAGTTACACAGAGGTTTTTTGGTCAATTGGTATGATTTTCTAAGGTTTGGCTTGATAAAGAAGGCTTGGCACTCATAATTGTTGGATGACAGGTAGGGGGTAGGTAAGAAGAGTTCAGCTATCTTTTATGTTATGCAACCATAGAGAATACCTTTTTAATGTCAAATAAAGGATCCATTAACATAATTTGGGATTTAATTGTGGCATAAGAATCATTAAGACTCTTTAAAAATTGTGTGACACAAATACTTTCTTGATAGGAATTGATGACAATCATTACATTGCATTTGCATTGTGATTGACACCTACACTTAGGCATTGGTTTTAAATTGAAAATTTCATCCCATAACATCTTTAGATGTGTATAGTAGTAGGATACAACCAAATTACCTTGTTTAAAGCAATAAATCACTTCCTGTAAGTCTAAAATGTGAAAGAAGTCTACCTAAAAAAAATTACTCGTGTAGATCTTTCCATACATTTGTTGCAAAGTTGAGTCAGATTATACTTTAGGCTATGGAGCCACTTGCTGAGCTCATTAGCCATGATAGAACTATTGTATTACATTGCTCCTAGTACACATAGATAGAGTCATCTACGTTTGACATTTCAATACTACCATTAATAAACCTTAATTTGTTTTTAGATAACAGAGTCATTCTTATTGACTTAGACCATGAATAATAATAAGGTTAGGTTAGTAAAGATGACATTAAAATGAGAGATAGGTCTTCACTGGGATGTAGGCAATAAGGTGAGGTTAGGTGATCTTCTGATCTAATAGTAAGTTGAAACTGATTTTGATTTTGGTATGCAGGGTGGTGAATGCCTTGGTTTTGGTTTCTAGCGATGCTTGTGTAGAAGGGCAGTCTTGGTCCTAACATTTTGAGATAGAAAGGTATCACGAAAGCTCAGAGGAAGTTACGAAAAGAAAAGGAAGGATGCCATTAAAGCTAAAAGAAAAGAAGCCACCAAACGAGGCGGAAGCATTGAAAAATGCTATTAAGGTTGTAAACAAGAACACAGAAAGGTATTCTTTGATGCTATGATTAAAAAAAAGAATTTCTAATAGAAGAGAATAATTTTAGCTTCACTCGCATTGTTATTGATGAACAGGTGTTATATATATATAGACACAGTACAACCCATCTGTAACAGAGAAAGGAAGTACTAGAAGAACGCTAGAAAGGGGTCTGCAACTGGCTAAAGGAATAAATAGGCCAAGAAAATTGGGGCTAGAAGAATGTTGGAAAGGGGTCTGCAACTGGCTAAAGGAAGAAATAGGCCAAGACGATTGGGGCTTATTGGCACTGGGCTTAGCTCTACCTATGTAAGCTCTGTTGACTCAATGAAGCCCATCCGAGCCACTGTTTAGGCTTTGATGCAACAGCCTAGCAAGCCCTGCTATAAAAACCTAGAAGAAACCTTAGTCAGTCGAATCACCACCTGAAAGAAACTCTAATTAGATGAAGTCCGCGGACAACACGAAGCAAGCTTTGATTCTTTTGAGTAGAGACTCAAAACACATTATCTTCTGATTTTAGCTTACACCAAACGATTGCCGATAACGGAGGACTCTTATTAATCAATTTGGACCTTTTTATTTTAATTATTGATTTTGAGAAATTATTATTTACCTATTTGTATTTTTTTATTAATACTAAATTTGTATATCAATTTTTATTAAAAAAACATTAAAACGGTATTGTTTCTTCGAATAATTCGTTACATGGGAGACGTAAAATATGACACTGTGTATGACCATATATGTAATAGGACAGCACGGAAGCTTTGGTAGAATTCTCATCAGATTTTGAAAAAAGCATTAAGTCATCTGCAAAAGCTAGACTGAACAGACCCACCCTTTTACATTTGCTATGGAATTGAAACTTCCCATTCTGAAGAATATTTTTCTGCATCAATCTATGTAATCCCTCCATACATAATATAAATAAGTAAGGAGAAAGCGGATCCCCTTGTCTAAGCCCTTTTCCACCATGGAAAAGCTTAGTCGGTTCTCCATTCACTAACACACTAAAGGAAGTGGTGGATATACATTGCCATACCCAGTCTCTAAACTGCCTTGGAAAGCCAAATGCTTCCTTTAGTTGAATTATAAACTCCCAAATAATAGAGTCATAGGCTTTGTGAAAGTTTATTTTGATAGCACAACTCTTAGGACCATTCTTCTTACTGTATCCTCGCAATAATTCCTGGATTAAGAGTATATTATCCCTAATAGATCTGTTTTGAATAAAGGCAGCTTAAGAGTTGTCTATTAGCTTGTCAAGAATTCCCTTCATTCGCACAACTAACATTTTGGATATGATTTTATATAATACATTACAACACGATATTGGTCTGAAATCATTCAAGGAACTAGGGTTAGGTACTTTAGGTATAAGACTAATAAATGTCTTATTTATAGCCTTCAATAGCCTACCCTTCTTAAAAAACTCCAGTATAGCATTAGTAACCAGACCTTTGATTAGGGGCTAAGACTTTTGGAAAAAGAAACCATTCAACCCATCAGGGCCCGGAGCCTTCCTTGGGTTAATATCTAGCATTGCCTTCTCCACCTCTTGAGCATTAAAAGGTTTGATCAATGATTGGACCTCCTGAACACTTAATTGACTAACCACAAATGATCTTATTGTCTCAATAGAAGAGTTACTATCTGACCTAGTACCCAATGTGTTTTTGAAATAAGAAAAAACTTCTTGCTTGATTTCTTCCTAGGTCACTGCCATTCCTCCATACTGCCTACCCAACGATACTATGTTATTGTTGTTCCTCCGAGCCTTGATTGCTTGATGGAAGAACTTAGTATTTTTGTCACCCTCCTGTAGCCAAAGGACCTTAGACCTTTGGAAAAGATTATAACTGTGCCTTATAACAGCTTCAGTATATAGAGCTAGTGCTGCCTTTTCCTTTTGAAGTAAATTGATATTTGTTGGTGCATGATAGAGCTCTTGTTGGACACTTTTCAGACTATCTTTAGTATTTGTGACAGCCTTGCATGTGTCAGTTACAATCAGTCTATTAAATGCCTTCAACTCTTGTTTGATTAATTCCACAGTTGCAATAATAGTGTATGTTGAATCCTCCTTTTTAGGAAAATTGGGATAGCATTTATTGAATCTTCGATCTCCTCTCCAAGATTGAGTTCTCCACCTTTCTTCTCTCCACAAAACCTTATTTTCTGTCTTGAATCTCTCCTAGGGTAATAATTGTTGTTGTTAGTTTAATTCCCACGACCTTTTAGTCCCAAAAACTCATAAAACACGTCCCTACATATTTTGGTAGTTTCATTATATCTTCAACCTCAGCCCTCTGTTTGACCTAATATTTGATATGTAAGCTCCTCACATGTTGTTCTAGCTCCTTGTAAAATTTCTTTGCAATTCAAGCTCTATAAAGGCATCTAATGCATCACTGAAATTGCAATACGAAAATTGGTGCTAATTTCGGGTTTTATTCGTTACCTACAATTCCAAGCATCAAAGTGTATCAATTCATTCCTCAAATAAGTTCATATTTTTTCCTCAAACACTAAACAATACCAAAAATAATCAAAACATAAAAGATAATGAAAAGAGATGCAAAATTTCATACTAACTAGGTTTAAACAACATAAATAGTACTTAAAGCACCTAAAAACATCCTAGAAGTATAGTATAAAAACAGACTTATCATTATGCGAAGAAGACTAAGATTTAGTTTAAGGATTACTTTATGGATAAAATGGCTAAGGTTTTAGTTTTCAATGATCTGAAAGGATTAATTAAGGATTGAGAGGCTTGTTCTAGGGTCACTTCACTAGTTCAAGGTAATGCTAGGATTAAGATAATGCTTTTTCTCTAATTAAGCTAATTTGAAGTTTAGTCTATCATCAATTTTCAGTTTTAAGTTTAAAGTTTAAGAAGCTTAATCTAAAAATCAAGCTTTGATCATGCAATGATTTAAATCAAGTTTTTTAATGAATTTTTCACTAATTTAGGTAAATTTCTCAAATCCTAAAGCTGTTTCTTAACTTTATTCTAAGTGATCACGTTAGAATAAGCCTTAACCACTTCATTTAAACAAAGATAGCATTCAATCACGCATGGGAACATATTAAACATTTTTTGGTCATTTACTAGCCATTTCCTGGTAAAAAATCAACTCAAATATTCATTTGAATCATGAAACATAACATATTCATCATATTCTTGAACCTATGTAAACAAATAGTGGATTTCAATACATAAACAATTTTAAGAAGCACTAAATCTGACTACAAACTTGTTTACAGATCTGAATCATATGTTCAAGATATTACAATCCTTAAAAACAAGCTTAAATCTATAGAACAAAACTAAAATAATGAAGAATATAAGAAATAAGTCCTATAACTTGAGAGGATCTAGATTTTTGCTATAAAAACATGTTTTCTCTATCTTCTCTCCTAAAATTTGATTCAGACGGTCACTATATATGTCTATTGCAAGTTG
>JAOXYD010047594.1:0-13462 GCA_028565735.1 Pinacopodium congolense | reverse complement strand
TTATTATATTGAAAATATAATTTTTAAAATATAATTTTAAAATTATTTATAATTAAAAATATAATTAAAAATTATTCTATTTTAATAAAATAATTTTCAATCATTTAGATGAATAAGTTATATATTTGTTAATTAAACTTAGAAGCCATTATACGATACTTCCTAATAAAATTTTGATGTATTAATCACTTGTTATTTTTATTAAAAAAATTAATTTTGACCTAATTAAAATATTTTAAAAAGTTACTCAGTAAATTAAAAAATTTTAAAGGTTAACTATTGAATCGAAAAATATTAAAAGTTGATGAGTATACACAGAGACATTGGTGTAACACTTTTACCATGTAATTAGCCACGTGACAAGTCTATTTATTGCATTAGTATAAATCTAATGAGGTTTAAATTATTAATTTAATTGATCAATTTTTTAAAATTTTCTCATTTAAGTGAAAAATTTTAAAAATTTGTCACTTAATTAAAATTTTTTTTAAAAGTTAGTCACTTATGTGTATATTATCCCTAAATATTAATCCAAAGACTTCCAAAGACTTCCGATCTTTCTCATACTCTTTTCTTCTCCTCTTTATCTTACTTTTTAAAACCTTAACTCCTGAAATTACATTTCAAAACCTTTAACTGTAGAAATAATTATGCTAAGCATCAAAATTGTTGTAATCATGCAATTTGTTTTCAATAGTGAAGGTAAAGATCGGTCAATTTGAATGTTCTTCAAATTTATACTACATTGTCTCTTAATCATGGATTTTTATGGGCCACAATTTATATCATATATTATGCAATGATTCTTTAAAAATATAACTTTTTTTGTTTAATTAAGTCAATTGAGTCTATTTTTGTTGCATATATTTTGTGTTTATGATTTTTAACCATAAAAAGAATATTGTGTAAGGAGAATGGATGAATGAGTCCCTCTTTTCATTGAGTTAAAGAGGACATTAAGTGAGACTAGTGAATTCAAATTTTTAAACCATTCCTAGAGAGGTGCGTACGTGGGATTGCTTAGTTTTGAATGAATATATAATTGACAACGAGAAGTTCTTGTTTTTTTTTTTTCATAAAATAGAATAGAAAATAGGGATGCTAATTTAAAAAATGACTAACTTTTCCACATTTTTTAAGTTAAGTGACTAAACTTTGAAAATTTTTAATTGAGTAATTACCGTTTAAAAAATTAATCGGAAAAGGTAAAAAGGTTGACATCATTAGTTGGAAGCTGACCGACCCGACCCCACCTGACAAGCTTGATTCGACCCGATCCGTTATTCTTAAATATCCTTCCGATTAATTTTTTAAGCATTAATCACTAAATTGAAGAATTTTCAAAGTTTCGTCACTTAACTGAAAAAATATGAAAATATTAGTCACTTTTTTATTATTATCCCAAAAAGGTCATAACAAGAAAGGAAGATAAAGGGTAAAGAATCTTACTTCAATTATTAAAAATTCAATATGTTTTTGTTTATATTTTATATTTTTGTAAGAAAATTTTAGTCTATTTTATCTATAATTTAATTAATTTATAAAGAAAATATTATATGAACATTATATTAGTAATTTTTAATTATTATATTCAGTATTATTTAAATTATATATATACAATAAAAAATTATTTATAGAATGTACAATAAACAATATTAATCAATTTTATAAATTTTCCTTAATTTTTAATTTGTGAAAAGGAAGATAAGTGAGAAGATATTAGTTTTATTATAAACATAATTATTAAAGATTCAGTCTACTTCTATTTTTATTTTATATTTTATAAGAAAATTTTAGTCTATTTCTATGTTTAATTTATAATTCATATAGAAACAATTTCATGCATATTATTTTAGAAATTCTTATAACTTTTATAAATAATATTATTTAAATTATCCCTACACGTTAATAAATAATTTATTATATATTCGATAAACAATATTAATCATTTATATAACTTTTTCTAATTTTTAATTTTTCAAAACAAGTGGAAAATCATCATTTTTTTAATTAGACAATGACCACTAATGTTAGATGATACTATTTTCAAATGGGTAAATATTTAGCATTTATTATTCTTATAATATTTTGAAGAAGGGATAATAGTAAAAAAAGTAACTAACTTTTTCACATTTTTTCAGTTAAGTGACTAAACTTTAAAAATTTCAATTGAATGATTAATATTTAAAAAATTAACCAGAAAGATGTTTAAGGGTAGTTGGTTATGTCGAATCAAGTTTGTCAAGTAGAGTCGAGTCAAATTTGTTAGCCTCCAATTAACGACGACAACTTTTTTTACCTCTTTCGATTAATTTTTAACTGCTAATCACTCAATTAAAAATTTTCAAAACTTAGTCACTTAATTGAAAAAAAGTGAAAAGATTAATCACTTTTTTTACTATTATCCCTAGAAAATACTAATGAACTAAGATGAACCATTTCGATTTTATAAGTCTATTTGTGTTACTTATACTTATCTCCATTTTCAAATTAGTTAACAAAATAGTAAGGGCTTAAGTTAACTATTTGTATGTGCATTACTGCTATTGTGGTAGGAAAACACCAATACGGACTTCTTGGATGTAAAACAACATGGGAAGAGGATGTTATGGTTATGCTTAGTCTTGATTAAGATATAAAATATTTATCAAATGAATGACAAATGTAGTACCAGACGTGTGCCATGAATTTTTACAAAGAAAAAAACAATACAAATATTTTGTTTAGCATCACTACGATATAAATAGCTTTAGACAATAGAAAAAAAAAGTGTTGCTAAAAGAACAATTATTATTGCTTTATCTCTACACATCAATATGAACAAAATGAAATGCAAATGAAGATATATACATAAAAAATATCACTCAAAGTAATAGGGAATGTAGAGAACTTACAAGTTAACTACATTTGGTGGAAGTTGATATTGGATATCGTTCTTCAGGTTATTATTGCTCACATCACTATACTATGATAGACAAATAAGAAGTTATTTGGTCACATGAATTTGAACACTAGACATATTATTAGTGTACGATTTGAGATAAAGCTAAGGCCTCACAAAGAAGTGACAGACTTCAAGTTTGCTAGCTAGTAGCCAAGTGATCCAGTGAGTCCAAGGCTAGGCAACTTACTACCATTAATGAAAAGTTAGGAAGCTTTATAAACACACACTTTAATCCAAAAGATCATATCATTTAACATGAACAATTGCAATTACACTTTTGTCACAGAAGATCATGAGCATTTAATTCCTTTTTAGGAGTCATCACAAGGGTCTCCACCACCTGATTTCCATCCATCAAGTTGTGATGAGAATTTAAGCTATTAAACATCACATTGAAAGTAGAAACTGCAACATAAATACAACATAAACATCAGAATCTTGAGGTGTAATATCCTTGGAATTAGATTCCTAATAAGATGAAAAAATAGCCCTCTTTATGCACATTCTTATTACTTTCTTCTCATCAAATAAAATTATATTCATCCTCCATTAAAATTGCAGGCAGGAACATGAAACTTTAATATACAAATTTGAATTTGTGAGTTTCACATACCATTTTGGGAATCTGTCTTTGAACAAACTAGTCTAGTTAGGAAAATAAGAAAGAAAACCAAAAACTCGACAAGACTATGGTGCATTTGCAATGCCAAAATGACAATGAATTACAGAAAAAGAAAAATTTTTAGAAAGGAATCTACTCTTTGAGAACCCAACATGATTAGTGGAGCATGATATTTCATCGATATAAGTATAGTAGTCACAATTTTATTTTGTGCCTCTCTACTCTGAATAGTAAAATAAAGAATTATCATAAAATTTAGCACTACATTATCTAATATTTATCCTAAATTAAAAATTATTAAGGAATGTGTTTAGTTGTTTGTATATGTTTGGTTAAATGAAACAAAGAAACTAAAAGAATGGGACAAAAAGCTTTTAATCAAATAGGCAAAGATGAAACTAGATCTATGAAGAAACCAAATAAGACAAAAACTTAAGCCATTAAAAATGCATACCTCAAAGTAGACTTGACCACGGTTAACAAACCGCCGGTTACGGTTTATAAAAATCTAGAAACCTTAACCTAATCATCAGTTTATGGTTTAAGTTATGGTTTGAAAACAACTGGTTACGGTTATAGTTACAGTTTGAAAACATCCGATTACGGTTTAACCGCTGGTTTAACCATAATCGTTGTTTTATTATTCATAATTTTATTTCCAAACTTAAAAATTTGAAATTTGAAATTTTAAAAAACTTCGAATATAATAAGTTGGATATAAAAATATAAAGTTAAATGAATTAAAATATACGAACACTATATATAAATTATAAGGAAAAATTAAATAAAATAATGGACTTGAACTTAATTTTAAAAATTAAGTTGTCTACATATCCTCAACGCTCGTGTGAAGAGGAATTAAAGCCCTCATAGTTCTCTTACCTTTTTCAAGAGAGCTACTCACCTGTAACGTTGTCAGATTCGTATGCACTTACGGTTGTATTCGTGTCAAAATCATATAATTAGGAAGCATCTGGTTTTGTCAACTCTTATTGTCATCATTCTGTATTCGTCTAATCATCAAGACAAGCTTACACCTCTAAAGATTTTGGAGTCATTGAATATCTATAATCGTCTAAAATGTCTCCACCTGCACTAAAAGCTTGCTCAACGGCAAGCGTTAAAGCTGGAGACACAAATATGTCTTTTGCAATGGCCGACATAACTGGAAATTGTTCATAATGATCCTTCCACCATTGCATTATTGGAAATGTTGAAACTGTAAATTCACTCATCTCAAATAAGTTGTTAAATACATGTCAAATTGCATGTTAGAATTTGCCATAACCCCTCTCTGTCTTTTTTTGTTTTTGTAAAATTAATAAATCAACTCTAGAATATTTAATAGTATCAATTATTATTGGTGTAAGAGTTTGAAAAGTTGAAGAAGTGGTACTAATATTCGTACTATATTCAACAATTAAATATTGAATATTTTTCCTAACTTCATAAATAATAGATGAAACAATCTGAGAAACATCTAAAAACATTTCAAAATATGAATTCATATTTTCATAATAGAAATATAATAAATTTTGTAAACCTTCTATTTTAATGTTTGATTAAAAACATATGCAATTAAATTAATTTGTGGTATTTTTCAAAATATTTTAACCATTTTTTAGACATTTCCATAACACAATCATGAAAATCTAAATCATTAAAATATTCTTGTAGTATACAAGAAATATTTACACATTCTATTACTAATAAATGTGTAGTAGGATAATATACACATGACAAAATATTAGTAGCATTATTAAAAATTTGTAAAAGTTGTACAATTTTTTCACATATAGGCCATTGTTGTGGTAATAAAATTATTTTTGAATCACAACTTGAAAAAAATGTACATAAAAGGTCTTTGTAAGGTAAACATTCATTTAATAAATCATAAGTTGAATTCCAATGATTTGGAACATCGTGCAAAAAACGTTTTGGTTTCACATTATTATTTTTATAAAATTTTTCTCATTCTTCTCTTAATTTGGTCGTACCTACAAAAAAGAAATTACATATTTAATAGGAGATAAATAAACGTCCAAACCTTTTATATCATCTTGAACACATAAATTAATTATATGACATGCACATCTAATATGAATTTTTTTTTCACCAAATGGAGGACGACACAAATTTTCAAGTTCGTTAATTGCAACCGTATTCATGGTTGCATTATCCACAGAAATTGAAAAAAATTTATGGACTAAACTATATTTTTCTAAGATCATATTCATCATTCTCCATAAATTTTCAGCATTATACGATTCATCAAAAACTCTATATACAATTATTATTTTTTTGTAAATTTCATTCATTATCAACCCAATGACATGTTACACCTAAATATGAATGTGTTTGCCAATGATTACTCCAAATATCACAACATAAAGAAACACAACCCTTAAAATTATGAAAAAAAATCTGCAATGCAACTTTGCCTTTTTTATAAAGTTTTTTTATTGTTCGTGTTAAAGTAGTTCGTGGAATTCTTTTTGCAGAAGGATTTAATTCATTTTGGCAATAAGTTATGAAATTTAATTTTTCACCAAAAGTAAATAAAAAGTGTTCAACTAAAACTAATTTTACTAATTCTTGATTTTTATTGTCAATATATTGAAATAAAGAAGTAAGATTAGGAGATGCATATCCGGTCATTTGTATTTGAGATTTTAAGATACCCACCTCTGTGGGATGTTTGGTGTTCAAATGGTTGCGGAGATTTTCATATCCTCCTCCACTCTTCCATTTGAATTCATGTCCACAATAGTTGTAGATTACGTTGAATATTTTTTCTTCACTATTTGCAACCTTTTTGTAATACTTCTCGAACATATATGATTTTATCAGAAGTTTTCATGCTTTTAGTGTATGATTGAATTGCTAACTTTCTTGTACACCACCATGTTCTTCATCGTCACCAACCTCCACATCAATAGGTGAAAATTGTGTATCATTGATGCCGAGCAGAAAATTTAATTGATATGAACCTTGTTCCTCCACTTGTCTTCCCTTGCTTGTTGTTCTTGAAGAAGACATTTTTGTAATAACAGAGTTGACAATAATAATAAAAATAATAGATGTAGTAATAATAATAATAATTAATAATAAAATAATTGTGAATTGTAGATTGAATATGATATTTGAGTGAGAGAGAGAGTGTTTGTAATTTTATGTGAAAGAAATTGAGTTGAAAGAATATGTATTTATAGTTATAATTTATATAAAAAAGAAAATAAAGTGCCAACGGTTAAATTATTTATATGTATAAATATATATTTCTATTAAATAAAATTTCATACAATGATATAAAGTTGTATATATATATTTTAAAATAATTTTTAATATAAAATTAAAGTTTGTTTAATTTTTTAAAATATATTTTTAATTAATTGATCAACAGTTTATAATTGCGAATAAATTGCCAGTTTAATTTCCGGTTCACAGTTTTTAAATTATTCTAACTATAACTGAAACTGTTAATAACGGTTCTGGTTCCGGTTTAAAACTATTGATCACGGTTATAGTTTTTGAACCGTAACCGCCGGTTATTAAATTGATGGTTAGCTTGTTAGAAATTTAACCGTAGTCAGGGCCAGAGGCTACCACCCAAAGACTGCCACCGCCCAAGAGATAGTTGTCTTTAATCAAATTTGTAACGCACATCTTTTTGTGGTCATGAAATACGTTATTAATTAATGGAGGATTGAAGTCGTTTTTATGCAGGTTGTAAGTATAATAAAGTATTATTAAAGTTGATTTATTAAAGTTGCGTTCAAGATTCTAACAAAATTGTACGGCCACAATTCAAAGACACTTCACACCATGCAATCACTGTGACTCAGCTTGAGAGGTTACAGATAAAATGATTTCAAGAAAGTAGTAAAGGGATCGTTTAGTTCACCTTTTCGTTTTCGTTTTTCATTTTTATACTATATTTTTATGTTTTTTTTTATTTTTATACTATTTTTTTTATTTTTAATTTTAAAAAATAAAAATAGGAAATCATACTGTAGTCCTTTAGGAAGCTAACTATGGTTAAGGAGAAAATAGATTCCTAAAAATTTTGATCATTTTAGATGCAGTGGGCAGCACTAAGATTAGAAAACCTGACATGAAGTGAAGAAAATGATTTTAGAGAAGAGAAATCTCCTTTTTCCTGTTGTTCTTTATTGATTTACATAAGGTCATCTATAGAATACATAAGGGAAGTTTTCTTCTAAAAATATAAGTCAATCTTTAAAAATATATTAACCAATCTTTTACAAATCTAAAAAAATATTTACATAAAAAAATATTCACAAAATATCTCAATACTCACCTTCAAGTTGGAGCATGAAGATCACGAATGTCCAACTTGTGGAGAAGATATTCAAATTGTTGTTTGCCAATAGCCTTGGTGAAAATGTTTGTAAGCTGCAATGTTGTGCGTACATGGAAGGTAGCAATGTTACTAGCTTGTATTTAATCGCACACATAATGATAGTCGACTTCATCATATTTAGTACATTTAATGAAATACAGGATTAGTAGCAATATGTAGTACCACTTGACTATCACAAAATAAACTCATAAGCTTAAAATGGTGGACTCCCAAAGACTTGAGCAAGGACTTGAGCCAAACAAGTTCACAAGAAGTAATAGCACGATACTCTGCTTTTGCTGAAGAACGAGAAACTATCCCATAAGTGATAAAATATCCCATAAGTGATCGACGAGATAATGGACAAGTGACCCAATTAGAGTCATAAAAAGCATTAAGATGAAGATCACTATCCTGACAAAGAAGAATGCTTTGTATTGTGTAACCCTTTAAATATCGAACTACTCAAAGAGCAGCTTCCCAATGAGCTTCCTTTAGACTTTGCATAAACTACGTAAGCATGTGAACTACAACAAAGTTTAGGACAAGTGATAGTAAGGTAGATCAAGCAACTAACAAATCTTCGATATTATTCTAGATAAGCAAAGTCAAGTCTTGATGCAAGAGCTAATTGATGATTTTGTTTGATAGGAAAACCAGTTGGTTTGGCCCTAAGTAAACCAGCCTCTGAAATAATACCTAGCGCATATTTACGTCTAGGAAGGAACAATCCCTCAGGTCCTTTGGCAATCTCAAGGCCAAGAAAATATTTTAAAGCACCCAAATCCTTCATATGAAAACAAGAACTCAAATAGGCTTTGAAATTAGCAATTGCTTTAGAGTTACTACTAGCAATAGTCAAATCGTCAAAATAAATAAGGACATGTAAGATAACACTATTAAGGTTATAGGAGAATAAAGAGTATGATTGAGCAAAACCAACAGTTTTAAGAGCATAAGCAAGCTTCGCAAATCAATTACGAGGTGCTTGATGAGGACCATATAAAGATTTTTGTAACCTGTATACCTTCCTAGAAGAAGACGAGAAGCCAGGTGGGAGGTGCATATAGACTTCTTCTTTAAGATCACCACTGTATACCTTCCTAGAAGAAGATGAGAAGCCAGGTGGGAGGTGCATATAGACTTCTTCTTTAAGATCACCATGAAGAAAGGCATTGTGAACATTCATTTGATGAAGCTCTCAATCTCGAAAAATAGCAATAGCAAGAAAAGTGCGAACGGACACTACTTTAGCAACATGAGCAAAAGTCTTATTGTAATCGATACCTTCCACTTGTTTGTTACCAAGAATAATGAGGTGAGCTTTAAAGCATTCAATGGTACCTTCAGAGTTGTTTTTGATCTTCTACACTTATTTACATCTAATAGCTTTCGATCCTAGAGGTAAGTCTTTAATAATCTAAGTATCATTGCGTTCAAGAGTCTCAATCTCTACCTTCATAGCCTCTTGCTATCGGGGATTCTGAACAGTCTCAAAAAATTGTGTAGGTTCATGTCCTATAGTAACTACTGCTAAGAAATGAGTGTGTGTCGCAAAATTTATTGTAAGTCACATAATTAACTATAGGATAAGAAGTACCTGAGGACTAGGATTGAGCAGATGATATAGAGGAGGGTTCTAAATGTCTAGTTGTGAGACATATATAATCACGTAACCATGTTAAGGATCGTTAATCATGTTGACTTCGTCAAAGAGAAACATCAATAATTAGGTCATCAATAACCCCATCATCAAACCTTGAGTCTTGAACATTAACAATAATATCGTGCTCAATATGTTTCGGTGGTGAAAGACCTTCTATACCCATCACAATAGCATCCACACTCCTTGTTTCTCCAATAGCCTTAACATCCCAATCACTCCCCTTGTTAAAGCACACTCACACCTCTCCCTAGGCATAATTGGATTGATAAGCTAAAGTGTTACAAGTTTAGAATAAGTAAACAAATCATCATCATAAGCAGTAAGGTGGGGAATAAGTGTTTGTGTGGAAAGAATAGGATTCGTAGTAGCCTGATTGTAAGAAAAAATGTTTTCATAGAAAACAACATCCTAAAAAATAAAACAGTCACTAGTTTCAATGTCATATAAGTTCCAACCCTTTTTCCCATAGGGATATCCAACAAAAATACACTTTTGGCTTCAGGAATTAAACTTATTTCAGTCATGAGGAACTTTTGATGCAAAACAAAGGCACTCGAAGATTTGAAGTGGAGTGTAAAAGGGTAGACGTCCAAAAATAATCTCATAGGGGATTTTACCTTTGTAGAATTAAGTTGGAGTGCAGTTGATAAGATGGGAAGCAGTTAACACATATTCTCCCCAAAAATCAAAAGTTAAATTAGCTTGAAAACGAAGGGTCTAAGCAACATTGAGGATATGGCAATGTTTAACTCAACACGTCCATTTTGTTGAGGGGTACCCATACAAGGGGTTTCAAACTAGATCCCATTCTCAGCAAAATAATTATCTAAGGAGGTAAACTCAGTACCATTGTCACTACGCATATATTTAACCTTTTTGTTAAATTGGGTTCAAGTCATAGCATAAAAATTCTTAACTATTTTTCGAACCTCAGTCTTCTCAGCCAGCAAATATACCTATATTCCTCTAGAATAATCATCAAAAATTGTTAAAAAATATGAAGTACCACAAGAAGATAGAATTCTATAGGGATCCAAAACATCATAATGAAGTAAATCAAACAAACCAACAACTTTATTATCACTAATGGGAAAAGATTCAAGTATTTTCTTAGGTTTAAAACAAATGTCATAAGGTTCATCTTGATCCCTATAACAATCAATAATACTAAATTTAAAAATAAAAGAAGCTAGCTGTCTAGATGGATGTTTAAGCCGTTGATGCCATAATTGATAAGAGTTAATTCTAGTAGTAAGACATACCTGCATTGTGTGAGCAACCTAGCGAATTTAACAGACTCCTTCACTCTATTCACCTACACCATTCATTGTCCTCAAAGTGCGATCCTGTATCACATATACTTTATTAGTTAATGTGACTATGCAATTTAAATTTTCAATCAACTTAGCTAAATAAATCAAATTGTAGGTAAGTTACGACACATATAGTATTCTCAAATGACCATTCAAGATTACTGTCCCTTCTTATAAGGAATTAGTGTAAGTCCCATTAGGCAATCTGATTGGTGATGGTAGTATGTCATTCAGGTTCGTCAACAAATTTGTTATCACCTGTCATGTGATGAGATGTCCCGGTATCCAAGATCTAACATTGAGAAAGAACAAACTTACCCGTAAGATTTTTAGAAGAATTAGGCTTAGCATTAAAAGTTTTAAGCATGTTAAGCACTATTTCCTATTGTTCATCTGACAACGCAGTAGAGAGAGATACCCGACCTTAGGTTGTTACACATGTAAATCCACCAGCCTAAGGTGTAGACACACAACCTAGGCAGCATTTGAAACACCAACAACCACCCTCCCACGACTACCTTTACTACTGCCTTTCCCTCTTCTTATTGCCTTTCCATTGCCACGTCCTCTTGCCCAACATTTTAGGTACTCAATAATTTTAAAACAAGACCTAATATCAAGACCTTACTTCTCACAACTCTTGCATACTAGTTTATCGCTCCTCGAAGACGATGTACCTAAAGTACTTAAAATCACCTAAATAGCAAAACTCACGGCTTCTTTATAAGTATCACGAGCATGTGCCATGATACGATGACGTTCTTCTTGAACACTCAAAGCATAAACACGAGCATACACCACTTATGTCACAACCGTATACTCACTTATCCTCTCACTCCTTGTTTAGTTCAGCAACCCTTTGACATGAACATACACCACAGATACATTATCCAGTTATGACATAATTTGAAAGTTTATCCCAAATATTTTTTATACAGCTATAATAAGTAGCAATACTCTGCCCTTCCTATTGACAACATGCCAAATCAGTTCAAAGTTGATGAATACGAGGCCCATTTCTGACTAATACAAATGTTCTCATAGTTCCTTCATTGTCTCATAAATTGTAACGGTGTAACTAAGTATGGGTTCGATTGATTGAAAAAGCCAAGCCATGAGCATGGAATTAAACTAATCTCGGTTTCAATAGCACCATCATCGGGCTTTATCACAGTGCCATCCAAAAATCCCAATTTGTGTTTCGCACGAAAAGCATTACGCATACTCTTCTTCCATTCCTTGATAGTTATCCCCTTTCAAAATCATAGGGCAAATGTATATACTTGGGTGATTTGAAAGATGTAAATAGTATGGAGAAGATGGAGTAAGCCCAACCATAGTTCTCTTTCTCTCTACTCCAGTCACAAGGTCTTATTTCTCCGGCTTTGATACCATGAAGAAAATGATTTTGGAGAAAATAAATCTCCTTTTTCCGTTGTTCTTTATTAATTTACATAAGGTCACATATATAAAATACATAAGGAAAGTTTTCTCCTAGAGATATACGTTAATATCTAAAAATATATCAACTAATCTTCTACAAATCTAATAAAATATTTACATAAAAAAATATTCACAAAATATCTCAATATGAAGCATTAGTTACCCATTCTGCCGAACTTGCAATAAGTTAAGCCATAGCTTATACATATCCATGGCAGTAGAAGGTTATTGTTTGTTTGTCTCAGCAATTCTTATTTCTTTTGCTTTCTTTATCATACCAAGAAATGAAATCGTCGACCATGGAGGACTTGTCCATTACTTATAGCCAACTTCCACAGGCTTCATGACTGGTTTGCTGAAATTCTTGAAGTAGACAATGGTTTTATTAAGATCAAGTGACTGCCACTATTCTTCGAAAGTGATGTATTGGTTACTTGTGATGTATCACTCCCTATCGTTAATCTCATTAGTAGTGTCATACGATAATTACACAAATCAATTATGAAGCATTATTATTATTTAAGTTGCAAACAGTAACTAGTATCCTCAAAAGCCTGTCTATACAATCCAAAATATAATACTTAACAGTAGATATACACAAAAATTCAAAACAAACAACTATACACATCCTATGCTGTTGGCCCCACCTCAACAATCTCAGTCTCAAACATTAGGATTATCTCTACTCACTCTATCACCTGAAAAAAATGTAATGGCAAGGGATGAGCTGCCAACTCAGTAAGGGTCACTTAACCATACCATTGTATATACGTCTCTCAATATATCAAAAACAGATAAATGATCAAATAACCACTACATAAAATATGCATAAACTAACCACATCATGGCAAAAATACTTATACACATCCAAAATATTTTGATTATGCTCAGTTATCTTATTATTCTCATTTATTGTCTCATTCTAGTCCCTGCTAAACCTAGTAGGCCTATATTCAATGGTCTGCTGACTCATCTCATCATATCTCATCACTGTGTGGAAATAAAATAATAAATACATATATCTCAACACAGGGTACCTCTCTCGCTCAATCACAACTAGTACCCCGGTACTACTTTGATACCTAGCCATCGACACAGGGGTATTCTTGGG
>JAOXYD010047583.1:0-13462 GCA_028565735.1 Pinacopodium congolense | reverse complement strand
CAATTTCATGGGTCCATTCCCTTTGTCATACTCCAACCAATACATCTTAGTGGCTATTGATTATGTAAGTAAATGGGATGAAGTAGTTGCTCTTCCAACCAACGATGCAAGAGGTGTAGTTTGGTTTCTTAAAATCAACATATTCCCTCAATTTGGGACACCTAGAGCCATTATAAGTGATAGGAAAATGCATTTTTGTAACAAGCAATTCGAATCCCTTTTATCTAAGTATGGTGTTACCAATAAGGATGCTACACTATACCATCCTTAGACTAGCGGTCAAGTAGAAATATTCAATCAAGAAATCAAGAGAATTTAGGAAAAGAATGTTAGTTTTTTTAAAAAAGATTGGTCAATGAAGTTAGATGATGCACTGTGGGCATATCAAACTGCATACAAGACACCTATTGGAATGTCTCCTTATAAATTGGTCTATAGTAAGGCTTGTCATTTGCCTGTTGAATTAGAACATTGTGTCTATTAGGCTATTTATTTTATAAATTTTGATTTAAGGAATATTGGAGAGGAAAGTCTTTTGCAATTGAATGAGTTAGATGAGGTTCGTCTCGAAGCTTATAACAACTATATGTTGTATAATGAAAAAGGGAAGAGATCACATGATAAGCATATCATTCAAAGACACACGAAAGTTGGTGATAAGATCTTGGTGTATAATTTGAGATTGAAGTTATTTCCAAGAAAATTGAGGTCAAGATGGACAGGCTCTTATGATGTGACCAAGATTTATCCTTTTGGAACAAATGAAGTCAGTAATGGCCACTCATCTTTCAAAGTTAATGGGCAAAGAGTGAATTTATAAGTGCCTAATTCAGTTGAGGAGTCTTCTAAGGTTCTTGCACTGTTTAATCCTTATTGAACTAGGAATTCTTCAAGTTAGGTATGTAATTATGTGTGATTTTATTTTATTTTGAGTGTAAATAAAGTGTTGAAGCTTTAAAGTATGTTTTAATTAAGTTTAGCATGTTTTCTTTAGGCTGTCCTTGGTTTGGTGTGTTTGATTTGAATTCAAGCATGTTTTCGCCTTGAATTTGAAGAAAATTGATGGATATTTGAATCCATGTTGTGAAGACTTCAATTTAGGAGGTTTTGGTTAGAAATTTGGAAGGAAATTGATCAAATTTAGCTTTAGGTAGATCATCAATGACACCTTGATAAGGTCACGTCAAAGGAAGAACAGGGTGCCATTGTTTACAACATTTAAAGGTTATTAACAGTGTTCTGATCATCTATCAATGACATTGTTAAATGAAGAATAGGGCACCGTTATTGGTTGCCGAAGGTATAAAAACCTAACGTTCTCCACGTTTTCTCTCCGCCTTTTTTTCTCCCTAAAACCTTCCAAATTTCATATCTTACTCATTTATTAACCAAATTGAGCGTTCTTGAAGTCTATTTGTCGCATTTCATGTCCTTTACATCATTATGTCTTCAAATCACTCTGAAAATCAATAGATTTTTCAGAATTTGCTTTAACATATTCGGATCTTTTTCCCTATTCAAGGTATTCTTTCTCAATTTTCTCTTGATCTAGGCATCCATTTAATTGGAATTTTGTATCATTGTGTTCATTATTTCGTAAGCTTTCTATTGATACCACTTTTGCAGCCTATTGTTTTGATTAAAATTTTAGGAATTTTCAAATAAATTAGGGATTTTTTAGAAAATTTTTCAGAAGAATTTTTTGATTTTTTTAAATTTTCTAACCTATTCCGATAGGTTTGTTAAACAATTTTGATTTAATAGCACCACCGAGGAAATGATTAGATTATGATCCTTCCTGATTCACGAGTGTAGACAATTTCAACTGGTACTAGGCACATTAACGTAATTCATTTATCGAGGAACGATCGATCCATCCAGATATCGAGGCTCAATTCGATCTTTCTAGAGCATTCAGGAGCATTATATGGGAGACAGTAGTGACCTTTTCAGGTATGTTCTATCCTAACCTAGTTCGCAAGTTCTACCCGAATATCAAGGATTAGGAAGACTTAGTGACTATTAAGGTTTGATCTACAGAGCGAGGTATTCCTATTTATTAACTCGTGCTTCTTTTTTGAATTTATTGAGAGTACCTGATGAGGGTGACGTCTATATAAATACTAAGGACTCATTGCATGGTGATTTAGTTTCTACGGATCCATGTTTTTTTTGTACCTACTACGAGGAAGGCCTTAGAATTGACTAGGAATAGCAGGTATTTTTCCACTTCTAACTTTGGTGTCTGAGAACAAATTATTGCTGCCCTCATTAGTTCTAATGTTTTCCCTCGAGCTAGTGGATTGAATGAGATGAGGGTGGTTGATATTTATTTGCTACATAAGATTTTGTATGGATTAGATGCTATTCCCAGGATACCATTACTGGGATTTATCATTCTTGGTATTGGGATGTGATCAAACTGAAGAGACTAACCAAGAATTTTAGTTTTCCTTGCTTATTAATGAGGATCTTTATAGATGCTAGAGTTCCTTTGGATTCAGAAGAGGTTGTTAATGCGTCTTCCAAGGTTATGATTAATGCAACCCTGTTGAAGCAATGGAGTTTTATTTTTCGTTAAGGGCAATGGATAAAGAAAGGTATTGAAGACACCCCTATACCTGAGGCAGTATCTGAGGCACCTGAGGCTAAGATGGGTGAGGCATCATCTGACTCTATTTCGAGTGTACCTCAACTGAGATGTGTTTCACCCGTGCCCGCCCTACGTTCATCGTCAGACGATCCCCAAATTGCAATGACGTAATACATGATTAACATAGAGGGTTGCCTTAGTTCTGAGCTTTTTAAGTTTTGTACTGCCTTGCTTTCAAAGCTTTCTTCTTTTCAAGGGGCAGTTGATTCAAGTTTGGATAGCATTCAACATTATGTGGATGATTTAACTGCGTAAGTATGTGGTATTAAGGATTATTAGCGATCCAAGGATGCCGATGATCCGTTTGTCGAGTTCTTTTGGTTCTTTGTTTTGTTTTTTCAATTATTTCCCTTTCGTTGTATAGGTTTCCATTGAGTAGTATAGGTTTATTTTGTCAGATCTGTAGCTACTTTTGATTTATGTTAGCTCTTTTATATATTGACTTCCATATTTATATGAGTGGAGCTTCTTTTGGCTATTCTTCTGTGTTATTTTTCTTATGCTTTCAGTTCCTACAATTATGTTCCATTATACCATCATATCTTAAAGTCTATATCAAACGGGTATATTTCTTTCCCTAGTCTCCTCCATTATTTTTTTCATTTTCTATTGTAAACATTGAGGGCAATGTTTAGTTTAAGTGTGGGGGAGGGAATTATCTGTCTTTCACTTAAGTTTTGTTTGTTTGATAGTGATTTGATTTACCATTAATCTCATTATAGTCTATAAATTGTGGAAAATATTTTCTCTATTGATCCTTTTTATTGTTCATGCTTTCATTTTAATTCAATTATTTTGGCAATTTGAAATGTTATTTGATTAATTTTTACTTTTAAGGACTAAAGGACTTTAATTCATTTCATAATTTGGAAGGTAGGTACCTAATGATTAGAATGATATTTCACATATAAAATACATCTTTCTGAGTAATTTTGAGACGTCTTTTAAGGTATTAACCTCATTCAAAGAAAAAGAACTGGAATTAACCCCAAATATATATATATATATATATAATAAGATTAATTACTTAATTAGTTAAAGAAGTAAGCAGAACTACTCCTCTTATTTCTAATCTTATGTTTGTGTATATAAAAATAAGAGAGAAAAAGAAAGAAAAGAATCACAAAAAAGATATGTATATGAGATTTGAAATTATGAGTGGGATAAAATAGTCAGTTGATTTACTGTAACACAGTTGAGTAATTGGGGATTGTTCACAACAAAATGTTCACCTTCAGGTAAAAAATACTGAAGTGACCTCTCAATTATTCAGCTTACTAATTTAATTACTTAGGTGATTAATTCATTTTTTTTAATTTTTGTTTAAAAGGATGTGGAAATGTCGAAAAGATGATACATTAAACTTAGTCATTTGCCTTTCACATGTGGAATTGATTTCTTGATTTAGGTTGAAACTTGAAAAGAATGAAATGATTTAAATGCATTTTCGATTTGATATGATTTATTAATCTTATAACATTTCGAATTTCCAATAATTGCGATATCAATTTTAAATTGTTTTTCCTCTGTTTATATCCTATTATGACGTTGATGATGAATTAATTTGCTCGAGGAGAAGGAAATGCTTAACTGTGGGGGAATTGTTAGGAGTCAAATTGATAAAGTTTAAATGGTTAATTTTTTTAATTATGACCCCTAATTCAGTGCTTAATTATTCAATTTATATGTTATTATGTTTAATTTGTAGGATGGATCTTGATGATGAAGATTGAAGCAAAAACTTGAAGAATACCTCTCCTTTTTGTCCATTAATGGCCCCCTGACAGGGTCAAGTTAATGGAAGAACGGGGGTTGTTAATGGGTGCAAAACTTGAGCATTAACGACACCTTCTTAGGGTGTAGTTGATTGGAGGCAGGGTGTCGTTGATAGCCATAGTCAACAATATCAACCTCAAATCTCCAAGATTGCGACTTTGGCATATTTCTAATCATTTCCTTTGTCTGCTGGCACCAAGTGGGAGCTCTCCAAGTCCTAAAAACTTCTAAAAACCTACAAAAAATACACAGAGAATAGGGGATTAGGGAAGAATAGATCTACCATAATCTTAGAGAGAACTCTTCTTCTCTCACCATAGTTTTCCTGTAGTTCTTTGCTTCAAACACGTTGTATTCAAAATTTTTAGTGTATTCAAAATTTCTTAATATTGGAGCTTGTTGTTAAGCCCTAGTTGGTTGAATTGATTAAAAATGGGAGTTCTTTAAACTTATTTTACTTTGAAAACTAAAATGATATTAAGCGAAAAAAAAACGTTAAGAAAGGCAAGTGCACCTATCGAACAAGTAATAAAGTGGAGTAATTTTAAGACTCCGAGTGTCGAACCCAGGGAGAAAAATGGTATTCTTAAGTTAATTACTAGATTAATTAGATTACAATAATCTAGGCAATTCCAAATTAATTGATTAAAAAGATGAAAAGATAAAATTACTAAACTATCCTAGTTATGCTTCAAACCTTTGCAATTTTTAATTATAAAATGATTTATAAAATTACTAAAAATTATAAGCTTATGGAATCATGCTCTAGATAAGTGATTAATGAATTGATTGATCTTAAAACAAATTATAGAAGGATTAGATTTCCTTCATGAATTCAAGACAAATATATAGTTAAGACTTATATCTTTTCTCCATTAAACTTGGTTTAAAGTTTGGTTATGCTTTAAATCTAGCCAATGGCCTTTAATTTCAAGAAGGTTAATTTTTGGATTTGTGGTCTCAATGATTAACTCGTCGTAAGCTATCAAATAATAAATTCCTAACTACCACAAACTATGTAGTAATGGTGAGTTAGGGTCAAATTATAGAAAGTTGGGATGCAAATGTTATTTCAAATGTTGCAAGAAAAAGAAACATAAAACACCCTGAAGAGATGAAAGTAATATAAACTAAGATGCAAAACCCATAAACAAAGAGACGAACACAAAGCAAATTTAGATAAGACTGATAACAATAGCAAAGAAGTGGGTTAGAGATATCTTTAGGATTTCAGGATGATCATTAATCGTTGAATCTAAATAAGAGGTACTCTAGTCATGGTGTTAGCCTATAGGCTTGAATAAACTCTCAAGCCCTCGGTTCCTCTAAATTAGAAAAATCTAACAAGTTCTAGAAATGCCCTTATACCCATCTATAACCTAGAACAAGATCTCTAGATTTAATAGTGAAGACGCCTTAGATCCTAAGGAATGACTAACTTAGGCCACCTACTCACACGCTCAACCCTAGCTTTTGGATGAAAAAATTACCACAAGGGTGATCAAGTCTAGAAATAACTCCTAATTCATGAAATTTAACCTAAGTTCCAAACCAACCTAGACAAACAAGCACCAAATTAAGCATAAATTCAACTACATTCTCACAATTTTCATCCTTTCATACTTTTAATATCTCCAAACCTCTGAGATAACTAGCCACACATGGTTAAGTTACCTAAAACAAAGATTAAATGAACATAAATCATACTTAATTAATTAAAACAAAAGTTGGAAAATTAAGACTAAAGAAGGAAATCAACATTCAATACTTTATCTAATGGAAACTTAAATTACTTTACCTCATAGGCAAATATCTAGAGCTTAATCAACTAAGACTTAATTTAGCATTTTAAATAAAAATTTTAGGTTTAAAAATTAAAAAAAATTGACATTTAAATGAATTAAAACATAAGAACATGTATAGAAACTAACTACTAAACATAGATGAACTAAATACTATATGGATAAATGAAACTTAATGAGTTAAAGCTTTAAATAACTTAATATTTGATCAAGGTAAAGATGAAATTATCATTCAATGGTTGAAAATAAAACAATACCCAATGATTGGATGAGAAAATAAAACACAAGCTTTAAGCATTCGGCTACATTAAGCAAAACAAAGATTCAGTTATGGAAACAAAACAATGCAGTCAGCCATGCATGAGAAAGCACAAAACTTGGCTAAACTATCAATAGTCAGACATCATAGATGTCAAAAAATCAAAATTAAAACAACATATTAATCAATGATAAAATTCAGAATCTAAAAGGGCAAAATTAAAAACAAAAATAAAAGACAAAATTCAATGCATGTGTACTCGTGATTGTTGACTAAGGTGAAGGACTTCTCTCCATTGATTTGACTTTATTCTTTTGCTAAAGATTTCTAGCCATTATTCTTGACCAAGTCCTCATCAAGAGATTTCCCTCCACTCTTCATGCAAACCTTGGTCCCATTTGTGGAGAAGAAGACAAAAACAACCCACACTTGGATGAGCTGCCTATATCCTCACCAAGCCTCCAAGTCTCTCCCCTTTTTTTTTGTATTTTAAGTGTGTAGCTGTCAACTACACTTCTCCATTGTTTTGTTGTCTATCCATCCCCACCAAGCCAAGCCTAGGTCTTTTTTCCATTAATTCACAAAACAAACCAAAAACAAGTCCTCCACCATTTTGTCTAAAGTGTATTGCATTTCGGAGCTTCTAATTGCAAGATCAATATTTGTGCTCTTAATTCAATTGCAAGCCTCCTCTTTTTTGCTTCAAATTACTTTTAATCATCTTCTTTTCTCTACAAATATATGTCTAGTAATTAAATCTGCATAAAAATATAATATACAAACAAAATAATTATTTAGGAAATAAAATAGAGATGAATTCATATTGAAATACATATAAAACTGTCATTTATTGCAACCCTATCACTCAAATATCTAACTCTTACAAATAATCAAAGTTTGGCCATTCATTGATTGATTTATGTTGTTTATTGATTTTCCAACAACTTAGGTAGATTTCTAGGATTCTAGATTAACTTTCACTCTAATCTTAGTTCATCAGGCCAAAATCAGGTCTTTAATATCTTTAATAAACAAAATTAGACCTTAATATATGCCTTTAAACTCTCTTAAAACATTAAAACACAAATTCAAAGCTGAAAAATGGATTTAAACACACATAATCATCAAAGTATAGAAAACATGCATTTTAAGACACATACTTTGATAGATCTACAAATATAAGATTAAATAAGTAGTTTAGAAGTTAGAAAACATGTTTAGAAAGCTTCTGGACAAGTTTTGAAATTCTTAACTTTATCTAGACATCAACACAGCCTCGAAATCTATAAGATCTTGCAAGAAAATAAGAGAACATTTAAGAATATATACATAAGAATAGGAACATTGATTAATCCAGAAAAAGGAGAAATAAGTAATAATTTGACTTAGGAAACCCCCTATGATGGTTTAGAAACTCAGATACACCTCTTAGTTTCAATCTCCAATAAAAAGCAACTCAAAATACACAATATAACTCAAATTACAAGCTTTTGAAGCCTAGAACATATAAGAAAATCTAAAAGAGAAGCAAGAGCTTCTATATCTAAGGTTAGATCTGAAGTTTGCTAAGTTAGTTAGGTGTTTTTGCATTTTTCCATGTGGTATGCAGCCTCTGAAGACTGCCACATGTGCTAGCTGACAAAGGGGATAAGCTGGGGATATGTTATAGCCACAATTGTGGAGATTTGGAGTTGAAATTGTTGATTGCTCTATAATGGCACCCTACCTCGCTTCAACGCACCCTGAGAGACCATCGTTAATGGTCCAGGGTGCAGGATGGCACCCTGCTCATCCTTCAATGTGATTGTGCAAGGGTGCTGTTTATGGACTAATTTAGGTGAATTTTTCTCCTTTTTGCTCCAATCTTTATCATCAAACTTTATCCTGCAAATTAAAAATTATAAGACATAAATTTACATTTAAACATTGCATTAGTGTTTAAATTAACATTAAAAATCATCCAAAAAGACTATAGATTTAACCTTTAACACTAAGGTGTCCATGCATCCTCATAACTAGCCCTATTTAGATTCATAAAAAAGAATTTAGGGGCTCCATACTTATCTCCTACCCTAGTTACAATCTTTTCATGGTGATGCCTAATTCTTTAGCCAACTTTGAAACATAACATAACCTACTTAATGTTCCCTTGGATTTAGAGCTATGATAGGAGAAGTAGAGGTCTAGAGCACCTAGTATGATAGAGTGGAGGCAATTTTTCATGCACCACCAATGAATAAGATCATTCACTTTTACTATCCCATCACTCTCCTGTGTCTCTCTTATAGTATGTTTGCTTAGTCGATGAAGGACTCTAAGTGATAGAGAAGTAATTTTGGTGCTTTTGTTACACTTGCCCTAAAGTACCTATCTCTAATCCTATTCCAAAAATGGAGGGGCTTAAGTTGGGGTTAAAAAATCTAGCTTAACATATCTCATCGATTACTCATTTTTTTAATTGCCAGCATTATTCCCAATGCAAAACTAAAATCCCTAACTGACTCCCATGACCTAAAATTTCTCCACATCGTTATAGTTGGTCGTCAACATATACTTCTTGAACTGAGACGTAATTAAGAACTCAGAAAATAGGTTTCTATCATCTGGTTCCTTTTTTTAAAAAATTTTTGCAAAGACTTCCCATCCACCTTCCTTAAAAATGTACTTGACCGAGTTTGCTAGTTACATAATATGTGGTACTTGTTGGTGAGCTCCTAGTCATCAAACTCAGGGGCAGATGGTTCACTCTCAATTCCTCTATTAGACGAAGGTCTTTTAGAAGGAGTTTTTATTGCCATTTCCATTTATGTACACATGATTTTTTATGGAGATGCTTAAACAATTGCAAGTGTTCAAGAATATGCTTGATTTCAATAAGTCTTAAACCATAAAAATATGTAAGCACATTACAATGATAATCCAATAGCTATCAAAACATTACATAAATAAGCATGTAATGTGACTTAGCATTTAGAAATATATGGTGTATAAACTATTGGCAACATTAACCATCTAACTTAAGTGATAAGAATGGCATAAAAACTATAAATCAAGCAAAGGAATAGAAAAATGACCATGAATCAATCATAATTTAACACTTAAACATAAAGTGAATTCCATTAAGATATTTAAACATTCAAACCTCAAACAGTCATTCTAATTTCAATCAATATTGCTCTTTTTGAATGTTAATCATCAATAATTTCTTTTGCATCTTTAATAATCATAAAAGAAATATAACCAAGCATTCAAGATGGAAAGACCAAAAACTCATGAGAAAAAGGCATGAGATTTTCAAATCTTACAACCACTCACATAAAAAGTACCTAAATCAACAAAAGCACACATAGGTAATGTTAAATAAATTGCATAAGATAGAAGATCCTAAAATGACAATTTATGAAATAAATGATGAAAAATTTCATCAGGTAGCTTAAAGATATCTTACTCATGTATAAACACTAAATCATGAAATAAGCTATAAGTTCCAAGTTTTAAGAAAAGATCGAGAACATACCTTTTGGATTTTATGTAAAGTAAGTGAATTAATGCTCATGATTTTTATTTAAGAGCTAAATTGGTGTTGAGAGAGTGTTAGAAGCTGAAAGATTAAGAAAATAATTGAAAGAGATGTGAAAGAAAGGTGAGAAGTCAGGTTGTGTGTGTTTTTAAGATACCTCACAGTCTTTGCCATGGGCTGGGCCACAAATGCATCCTAGCCCATGAATTTTCTATCATGATTTAATGGCCCATCCTAGGATGGCTGTGGTGATGGCCTAACCCATGATCTCACAGTGAACTTTTTAGTTGAGGTTTAAAGAACTTTAAAATATCACATACGAAATCAATATCAAGTCCCATAAAGGACTTATGAAAATTTAAAGTTTTATGAAATCATATTCAAAACGTATAAAAAAGCGACAAATAGAAAAAATAAATTCATTTACTTTATATGTAAAATAATATAAACATCCAGAAAGAGTAAACAAAAGCAACAAAATAAATGACATTTACAGTAGGTTACCTCTTATTAAATGCTTGTTTAATGTCATTAGCTTGATGACCCTTTTCTAGTTTAAGTGTTGTGAATTTTCTTACCCCAAACCCCCTTTTTCTTCTTGTTCTTGCTTTTAAAGCTCTTTGTAATGACTTTATCATTCTTCCTAAATTCATCTAGCTCCTTTACATTAATAAATAGAACTTTAAGGATTCATAATTTCCCTTCCCTTGTAAAGTAGTCGAAGTACTATTAGTTACATTAGCAAAAGCAAAGGTGCGTTATCTCTCACTCAAAGATGATTTAATAGTTTCAGAATTGGAGAAAATAACCAATTCATCTTTAAATTTAAGAGTTAATTTCTTTTATAATAATTAATTAATACCTTAGTGGTAGCTCGAAAAGATCGACTTGAATTAAATAAAATCTCATCCACATCCTCAAAATATAGGATTAAAAAATTGACATGGATTATAAACTTATCAACCTTTACAAGAACATCTTCTACAATTCCCCAAGGATACTTAACAGATCTATATCTCTATTGTATACTCCTCCTGATAGGCTTTGTGATCTATAGTATTAACTCATTACACAATTTATTTGACATGAGATTTATACCAATTCCTAGGTCAGCTAATGCATCATATAGATATAAACTACCAATTGTACAAAGGATTAAGAGACTCCTTAGGTCTTTCAGCTTTTGTGACATTTTTTCCTTAATGCTAGTAACAGTTCTTTCTCTTTTTCATGCTTGTACTTTTTTTAATGTTCTTGTTTAAAAGCACATCATGCACAAATCTAGCATTCTTTGATTCCTAAATAAGAGATTCATCCAAAGTAGTGTTACCATTAAATTTATTAATGGACTGTCGTAAATACACACTTATACGCTCCTTAAGTTTTTTAATGCTTGCTTTCCAAAAGACCATACACGATGGCCTATATCCCTCTTTCTCGACTTCTTTCTTTTTCTTTTCTTCTCTTTTATCTCTCTCCTTGTGCACCAATTCCATAGCTTCCTTCTCATAATTCAAGAACACCACACGTACTTACACTGTTAGGTTTTTTTAATATTATCGGGCAAGGTACTTGGTGGGCTCACCAAAACACTTGTAGCAAGTTGCCTAACCTAATTCTCTAAATTCTTGACAAAGGCTTCAACATTTTGGAATCCAGCATTTACAATGATAATGTCTTTAATAAGGATCTCCTCTAAGATAGGTTGCCTAGGTTGTTGCAGTTGATAGGTGTTTCTAGAGTTTATTTTCTATAGTAGTTTAGTATGCTAGTATGCATTTTTAGGAGGAAAATTACATGTGTTAGACTTATTTTGATGTTATCCTAATGTTGTTATTAATGTTTAACCATTTTATTGTGAATTTTGTTGGTTTTCAGTAATAATTCTATCATACTAGTCTAAATATTTAATGCATATTCAATTGGAATTGAGTTACGAGGCCAAAAGGAGAAGAAGAATGATCTTTAAAAGCTTTTAAGCAAAATCTAGGCCACTATAGTGATAGAAGAAGATTCCATCTTTGGGTCGCTATAGCGATAGTTTTCCAGAATAGTCAGGATGACCTATTCAAGTCGGGTTCTATGATATATTTTGGATTAGGGATATTTTAAAAAATATATACCTAGAAGCCTTTATTATAAGTTTAGGGAGTGTTAAAGACAGAGAAAAAGGTGGTTTTGAAGGAGAAAAACATCAAGAAACTCTAGATTAATATGCAAAAATCAAGAGTTGAGGGATTGCTTGGATTTTCCAACCATGGGGCTTTAACATTCTGTTTTCCTTTTAATGTTTAATGTAAATAGTTGTCTTTTTAGCATGATTATGGATTGCTAAATCTAGTTTAGGGTTTTCCTTGAATTGTTTGTATGACTTTTGTCTTATTGAATTAATACATGATTGTTTGTGTTAATTGTTATCCTTATACTTAATTTGAATTAAGAGATTTTTTTCATTTACTTAAGTTAAGGTGTGCAATGAGAGTTGGTAGCTTAACAAACCTGCAATTATCAAATTAAGAAGTGGTTGAAGAGAGTTCTTAATTACTTTTTAATTGTCCTTAAGATTGCTTTTAATCTAATCGCATATTTAAGAGTCGTGTTGTGAACCAAGATGTTGCAATTCTACTTGTAAGTATTTCAATTGTGATTAATTGATTAGATTTCAAGAGAGGGTAATGAAACTATTAGATATATAGGATTAAACACAATTAAATCAATAAGGTAAAAGGAAGATAAACAAGGAAAGAATAACCCCTAAGTCTCCATTATTAAGTAACTTAATTATTTTGTTTTCTTCTGTGGTCTCATTCATTGAATTTTTATTAACTTCGTTTAATTTTTAGTTTCTATATCTTTGGTTTACATTAAACAAAGTGCGACTTAGATTGTTAGGTATCTATATTCAATCATCGTGGGATTATTATCTATTATACTGTAAGTTATGACCTATATACTTGTAGTGTAACAAAAATTAGCAAATGACTTTTTGGTGCTGTTGCTAGGGATTGTGATTTTAACATCTTATTTAGTTTAAATTCTTTTCATTTAATAAATTTTGATACTTTTTTTTGTGATTGCAGGTGTATGGAGACAATAGTAACTAGGAGCTTAATAAGATTGAGGATGCTGAAATTTTAGACATCATCGAGCACGAAAGAGAACTCTGAAAGGTAAAGTGCCAAGAAGTTAATAAAAGAACAATGTTGGAAGAAATGAATTGAGGTGAACAAGGGAGGACTCTCATAGAATTTATGAGACTTGGCATCAATGTCTACTATTAGGGCATCACAAGGCCCTTAGCACAGGCAAATAATTTTAAGATTAAGTTGGATTTATTGAAATTTTGCAGACGAATGCTTAATTTTATGGGTTGGCCAATAAAGATCTAAATGCTCACTTGGTCAACTTCTTAGAAATCTGCCATACATTCTGTTGATCTAAGCGAGGTTCGA